>CAMOHE010052926.1:24152-117780 GCA_946598075.1 Artocarpus hirsutus | reverse complement strand
TGGAATAAATAACCGTAAATAGAAAATTTAGACCTATTTATCTAGTTACAATTTGCTATTTATTACAAGTATTTTTAAGACCTATTATTTACTTATAATTAGTTTTAAAAAAATCCTATTTACTATAATTTCTTTGCTTTTTTTTTTTAAGCTGCACAAGGGAGACGAAGGAAATTTAGCAAGACAAAATATGAATAAAAGTTACAGGCCAAATTTAGAAATAGTTCGTAAATAGGCCAACTAGGATTAACTCGTAAATAGGCCATCTAGGATTAACGAAGTTGTTAAATTACTAGAATGCCCTAAAATTGACTATTTTTAACAATCGATCACACCTCTCTCTCCTCGCATCTTTCTCTGTCTCTCTCAACTCTTAACTCGGTGGTCACCATTGATCCTCGCGCTCGCTGTTCAAGTGTCGTCTGGTTCAACCTCGGTCTCTAAAGTGTGATGAAGCTCAGATACTTGTTGTCAATGGGCTGCTCACAAAAACACAATGGAACATGACAGAAATTGTCGCGACAGAGGGATCGTGCGCGAATGTTATGGCAATCTCTTTATGCTAGATGCGAGCGTCAGTAATAGCAAGCTGATCGGAATCTTTGGAGAACCTATGGCGGCGAACTCGGATTCTCTGCTATCCGAATCTTAGCACATGGATGACGGAGTTATGTAGATCGTCACTCTTTGATGTCCAAAAGGACGGTGGTGTTGTTAGCCATGACAGCAGGAGGATATGGTCGACGATGTTGGAATGACAAGAAGAAGCAGAGTGGAGAGAGAGAGAATAAGGGGAAAAGGGGAAAAAAATTAAAACCAACGTTAAAGAAGAAAAAATAAATAAATAAATCAAAACAGCTTATCATTTTTGACATTTTGTAAACGGCTCAGATTTTATAATTTTGCCCTTTTTTTTTAAATACCACTTAAAAGATTTTAGTTGCTTTAATGCCTATTTAAATCCAAATCCCAAACGTGTATCTCTCTTTGAACTTGGGCTTCAAGACCATGGCTTTGCGGCGTGCATCACGGCATCAAGCCCTTGAAAATAGAAGAGGGATTAATAAGACAAATGGCCCATTTATGTTTGTTAGACTAAAATATAACTTTGGCTAAATATTTTATATACGCCTTAAAATAATATCATTAAAATAATTATTATGTAGTTAAAGACATTTTTGAGATATTTTAAATATTATGTTGAATTTAAATTTTATAACAATAACTTGATCATGTATTGTAATTTTTTCATAGAAGAGGACAAACATAAGAAGCATAAGAGTTGTCTAGAATCAAAAAGAAGAAAGCAGAAAGCACAAAAAAAGCTCTTTAAAAGAACCACAACTATATATTTGTCCCTCTAACATTGAGTCTTTCAATATTGTTCCTTCCTAAGAGGTTTGTAAAACATTGTAATATGTGTGATACCAAAATTGTCCCCATCACTCAAAAAGGTAATTTACCATATTGCAACTTATAATCTACCAAGTGCTGAAGAGAAATAAAGTATTTACTATACATGCCATCACAAATAAATGGGGATCGATTTCTATCACAACGAGTACCCTCAAATACATTAGAGCCTTTGCCTATCAGGTTTTTTTCTTCTCTCATTCATACACTCTCTTATCTACTTCTCCCTCTCTCTTTGTCTCCCTCAGACCCTCTTCCTTTCTTTCTTAAACTCTCTGTTTGATAAACATTTCCTCTCACGCTTCTCTCTTAGCACCTACATTACTCAACAAACTTGTGAAGTCATGATGCATCTTTCTTCACCATGTAGGACCTCTCTCGTGGACAACACACTCTAATGACAAGGATATACGAAACTTGTCGTGCCTAAGTCATTAGAAGAAGGAGGTTCGGTGTTGCTGCCATGTGACGTCCTGGAGAGGGGGTAAGTAAGTTTTGCGTAAAGAAGATAAAAATAAAGGTAAATAAAGAAAAAAATAAATAGATATATATGTAGAAAGTAAATAAATATTATCAAAAATAAATAATATAATCGACAGTCACCATCACGTGAATACCACGAAGGTAGGGCCTAGACTTTATTCTCATTCAACGTCACGTAGATGTTTACCATGAAGGTGGGTAAGTAAATAAAATACAAATAACATCAATAATAATAATAATAATAATAATACAAGAATACCAAAAAACATCATCTTTGAAATAAATGACGCGGTGAGACTCACAAAGACGAAAATGACATCAACAGCGACGTCGGGACAAGTCGTACAATGCACGTGTCATACCACAATTTTGAGAAAAATACCATTTCAATCCCAAAAACCAGGTTCCGATCTTGGGATCTTTTTTCCTTTTTAAACCTGGAAGGGGGAATTTTTAAAAATAGGAAAACGTAAGCAGAAAACTCAGTAGGATAATTAGTTAAAACAATTTGTTTAAAAACAATAATCGTAGATAAAATATCATTCGCAAACAAATCTAAAGATCTTGACAAAAATAAATAAATACTTACTTGTAAGAAATTTGATAAAAGATCACCATACAGGTTTTGAAAAATCTAAAAGGAATATCAAAATACTATTTTTCAAAACAAAAGACAGAAATTATTCTTAAAAGGAAACATTTAAGAAATAAACTTTAGCCAAAATAATTTAAAAAGGGCTACCAAAGAAAGGGATAGAAAATATCCTACCTTAATTTGAAATTCTAATAACGTAAGCTCCAAATTAAATCCAACGTATGCTCTATATACGTTTAAAACCTTGAAAACTGCATTTAAAATCAGAAATTACTTTCAACAAATATTATTATGTTAGTTTAATTATCAGTATGCCTTTTGACTCAAAATAACCTTACCACAAAATCATAATCCCTTTTGAAACATTTTGGAATTATTAAACATTGAAAAATGGGGTTAAAATACAATTTCATATCGTCCAGTCGGCCTGTGGAACACCCTAAACCAGTCTGCCGAACCTACATAGTTCAGCCTGCTACATAGTTCGGCCTATCGAACATTTGGACCGGCCTACCGAACTGACTTGAGCCCGACTTGCCAATGACATGAATCCGGCTTGCCCAAGATCAAGTTCGGCTTGCCAAACTAGCAAAATCTGGAAACCCAAGAGTTCGAGTCTTGACCTCCCCAAGCTTAAAAATTCAAATTAAAACATGTTTTCTCAATCCCAAATCATAAAAATCATATAGAAAGCATAAAAATCATGGTAGAACAAATTTCATCCATTTTCCCCAAATTTGAACATAGTTTCACAATGAATTTAAAAATCTAAGAAAAATATCAAAACTTGATTAAATCAATTTTTGTTCAAATAAAGCTTAGATTCATTGTAAAAAAGTACTACAAACTAAAATTGTACATTATTTAAGCTCAACAATGTTCAGATTGTAAAATGCATAAAAATTCAAAACAAAAATCAAAATTTTGGAGAGAAAAAGGGCTAACCTCAAATCAACGTTTTTGAAGAGGATTTTTAGCTTGAATCTTCATCTCTTAACTTCAAATCAACAGGTTTAAAGCTTGAGAATGAAATTTTGCAAAGAAAATGGGAGAGAAAGAGAGATGGGAATGAGAGAAAGAGAGAGACGAGAGAAAAAAAGAGAGAGAGTGTGGAAGAAAAGAAAAAGAAAAAGAAAAAGAAAAGCCCCAACGGCGTTTTCGTAAATGTGTAAAAAATGTAGAATAAAAATGTTATTCAGTATTTTAAAACTAAAAATCAATTTTTTAAATATGAAAAATGCAACAAAATTTTAAATAACTGAAAATTAACATAAAAAATTTCACTGTTACACTTAATAATTAGACTTAACATAACTAATTCTATTCGAAATTTTCAGGGCGTTACATGCCAAAGCTTTGCTATAAGCATGAGTTAGATCACAATCTTGAAACACCACTAAGCTTCTGCCCCTCTGCCATTTTCAACTTCTTGAGTTCAAATCTCCTCCGTTGTTGGAGTTCCAATCTCCTCTCAAGGCCGACTATGCAGAGGAAATGATCTCCACGCATAAGGAAATAATCTCCACTTCTATTGCAACGGCCTTGTGAGTTCTTCTCAACGTAGTTTGAGATTAATGAACCCTTTTTTTTTTTTTAAGATTTGTGGATTTTATGAAGTTTATTGTATTGACTTTGTTATGATTTTGTGAAATTTATGCATTTTTTTGTAATTTTTGGATTTTTTTTTAATTTTTTCAGTATCCTAGTGGCTGGTGCAACAAAAATTTTGTGGTCTCTGGAAAATACTAGACGGTGGCTACAACAAATACTAGACATTAGCCGATAATCACATCAAATACTGATTGATAACCACACAATAGATCTCAACTAGCAATGATGATGGATACTGGATATAGACAAGTAACCACAGCAAAAACCAAATGTCGACTGGTATCTTGAGGTTATAATTGGTATTCCATATCTGCAATGATAATGTGGCTAAGACAGTCTCTGAAAATATTTTTACTAGTGACATAAGTTAATCCAAGTCTTATATTTGTGACATATTTGTAAAGAGCTTAAGAGAAATCCATCGAATAATTTTTTTTGATCACCGATGTGGACTAGCAGATCAGTTGGTAATTTACTAGGTTATGCTAAAAATTTACTAGATTTTTTTTTGTTACTGATGCAAGCTACCAAACCTACTAGTAATATGACAGATTACAATTGGTCAACAACCAAATTCATAAAAGTAATTTGGTAAAGGGAGAGTGAACAAAATAGCGTATTTAGGCTAAGAATTAATAAATAATGTCATATGTTTTCAAAATGTGTAATAAACAATATATCATGGGAAATTGAGATTTATCTCATGAGAAATTAAAAACAAAACACTAAAACATGCTTACCTCTTCCTCCTTTCTATCTTTCACTATTCTCCCTCGCCGACACTAGGACAACTGGAAAATATATACATGTTAATACTAATCTAAAATTTTCACAAGTGCACAAATCACAACAAGTAATAAAGTGATGAGAGAGTATCGTTCCTACAAGGAATATATTTAATTAGTTAAGTATCGAAACTAATTAACTCAAAAATTATTTGTACAATTGAAAATAAAATAGAAAAGTAAAATAGAAAAAATAATAAAATAAAAGATAAAAAGAAAACACTAAAATAACTAAAAGACTAGGGCATCTGATTTTACTAAACTAATCTAATTTAATTCATTATTCTTGTTGACATCACCTATTAGTCATGTGTTAGAATGAGACACCCTAATTTATTTATTATTCCTTCTAGAGATGATAATAAAAATATCTTGTTACGCCCGGAGTACGAGAGGTGACGTGGTGGATTAATTGAGTTAATTAGATAGAAGTTTAATTAAAATATGAATTTTTAGAATAGGAATTAATTATAAAAATGTGATGATTTTAAAACCATTTTACAGGAAAGCAGTTATAATATTTAAACAAATAAGAATAATAAAATAAACAATAAGAAAAATATGACAAAAAAAATACGGAGGAACAAGAATGGGGCACTGACCTACATCTTGTGAGCACACACAGTACTGACAATATATATTACAACCACGGTCCAAATAAAGAGAAAGAGTTAGAAAATTATATGCCTTGATTTATATAATTTAAATAACCTACGTAGTCCCTCTATTGCCATGAGTTCTGTCCGTGGACTCCTCTTCAAACCTAAGCTGAAGTCCACCTAGGGGAAAGGTTTTAAAACAAATAAAACGTGAGTAAAAGGCTTAGTAGGACTATTTATTTAATTTTAAAAGAAATTTCATTAATCAAGTAAACATTTAGAAAATGAACTTGAATGAGTAAATAAATAAATAATTAAATAATTAAATAAATGCATAAATAAGAATCCAATAAAGGCTTATCTTACCGAAACAATTTTATAGGTCAACCAGAAAGAATAACATTTTTTTTTCCTAGGCAAACCATATGTAAATCACCACCGTAATGGCCCAATTGGGTTTCGAGACCTGCCCCCAAGGTTGAGCACTACACGACCCGATCTCTGATATGGCATCATGCCGTTAAATATAATCATATATATCTTTTTATAATTATTAAAATCTCTTTTTACCAAATATAATTATTTACATTCGTTATGAGGTTTATTATGAAAAATCACCCCAATTCTATCATTTATGAAATCAGTCAATAAAAATATATTTTCAACAAATCATTTGAAAACTTTTTGTTAAAAATTTCTTTGAGGCCAAAACATTTTAAAACTAGCTACCAAGGAAGGGGTAGAAGTCCTACCTTAATACGCATGTCGGTGTCCCACATCAAAATCCCGGTCCGTTATACGTTAGCTCCGTGGATCCACGTACAACCTTAAATGTATAATAACTTAGTTTATCAGTATTTAACTTGAGGTATCCTATGTTCCTAAATCATCTCATGGTGTTCAAGTGTGCCATTTAAGTTTATAAAATCATTTTACAAAGTTGGAATTTAAATCAAGGTTAAAAATGGTGAAAATGGTTGAAAAATCATAACATTTCACCATGCCCGGTCGGCCTGCCAGTCGCCCTGGTTCGGCCAGCCGAACTGCACAATTTGGCCTGCCGAAAAACCAAGTCCGGTCGGCCAAACTTTTCTAGGTTTGGCCTATCGGTCGGATGAATCCGGCTTGCCAAACACATGAATCCGGCAGCCCGAACATGAAGTTCGGCCTACCGATCTAGAAAAATTTGATAATTTTCCAAACACAGGTCTCGGCCACCCCGAGCCCAAATCTTCAATTTTAACCTATTTTCTCAATTTCTAAGGCATGGGTAATGATCATAATTGATAGAAAAACATGATAGATTACTTTTTAATGTTTTAAAACAAGTTTTAAACAAAAATTTTATAAAAATCTGAAAAGAGAGAAAAATGGAGAAAAATGAAAAATCTTGATTTAAATCCGTTTTTGATCAAACAAAGTTTAAATCCTAGTTATTCTAAGTTCATCTACCCTAGATTGACGGTTTTCTAAGCTTAGAAAAGCTTAAATTTCAAAATGCAAGAAAAATTAAAAAATTGAAAAAGTTTTAGATTTTCGAAACTAACCTTGAATTCAAAGCTTTAAATCGTAGTTGTAGTTGCTAAATCTCATCCCTAAGATTTCAATCAACTAACTTGAAGCTTGAAATTGATTTTTCTTTCAAAATTTTTGAGAGAGAAAGAGAGGGGGAGATGCATGGGAAGAGAGAGAGAGAATGAGTGAAAGAGAGGGAGAGTGAGAGAGATTAAATAAAGGGAAGGTTAGGCAAAACCAGTGAAGGAAAACCATGTGTGTAGCACGCGGTTTTTTAAACAGGACATGTTTAGTATTTGTCAAATTGTTTTGTTTTCAATACTTAAAATAACAATTAAAAATAATTAAGTGTAATTAAAAATTATTAAAAGAATTAAAAATAACATTAATTTAGAAATTTCACAAAATGATCAAATCAAATTTAAAATACTCTTTATGACACACTAATCCACCATTTTACATTATAATAACACTTAATTAATTATGGGGCGTTACATATCTCTAGTATGTAAACCCACTATCATTCGATATGAATTTTACTACCCTAAAGCTCATTACGCATTATGGCTCTCTCAAATGTTCACGTAAGTCAAACTACTATCGCTTGATATCGCATACACCTTATAGTTAATTTTGCAAGAAGCTATTCCTAAAAATCTCCTTTTGAGATTTCAGTCTAGGTCTCGAAAACAACTAATTGGTGATTAAGCAATTAAAAGTATTAAGAACAGTGAAATCAACAACAATTATGAATAATAAACTCTTAGAGAAAATAATTCTTTGAAAACAAATAAATAAAATTCAAGAGTTCCAACATCTCAATTCACAAAAATAAAATATGCAAAAATTACAAAGAAAAAGTTTTGTAGAGGTGTCATGATTCTCTAAACTTAATTCTCCAATCTTCAATATCTTTTTCTTTATCTTCAATTTTTCTTCTTTCTTCAATTTATTCTAAACCAAAGCCTTAACAACAAGAAATCAAGTCATAAATCAAATCAAATAAATACAATTCAAGAGTTCCAACATCTCAATTCATAGAAATAAAAATGAGAAAATTACAAAGAAAAAGTTTTGCAGAGGTGTCATAATTATCCAAACTTAATCCTCCAATCTTCAATCTCTTTTTCTTGATCTTCAATTTTTCTTCTTTCTTCAATTTATTAAAAATAAAATTCTAAACCAAAAATAAAATTAAAATAAAAATTGCTTACATAATTCACCCTGGCTTTCTAGTTGGTAGATTAGGCCTCCCTAAATACCCTAATATGGTCCTATTTATAGACTTTGAGATATATGAGTAAACATTTTAAAATTGGGAATGTTGGAATTTTTTAGCCAGTGTCTAGGCGCCTAAGCGCCATTCGATTTGCCTTTGGTCACATAGGCAACCACATGGCGATTTTTGATTCATGCTGGAGAAGTTCGGGACACGTGGCATTGCACTACAGCTGACAATGTAGGCCGCACGAGACAAGTTTGATGTGCGTCGCACTATAACCACACATGTTGAGAAGTAGCTGAGGAGTCAGAACCTCTGGTTTCATGTATTGCTTGCCTTGGTTGGAGCCACGCTTGCAATCTCAGCCGCTAGAAGCATGATCGAACGGCTGGTAAAACATGGTGCTCTCCTTCGTATATGGTGCATTTCTTTCTTTCTTTCTTTCTTTCTTTTTTGCTGCAATTAATTCCAAATTTTGAATTCTTTTTTTCATTTGTTTTCCCAATTATCATAACTGCCACCTTTCAACTATTTTTCCAACACAAAATAGAAAAGTAAATAATAATTAAAAAAGAAAAGTGAAACAAAATAAAATTAATAATAAATAAAATGAACAAAAATTACTAAAAACAACCTAAATTAAAATAAATTCAAAATAAACTAAAATTAAACAAAACAAAATCTCTAGAACTCGCATTTCTAAATACACAGAAAGTGCATTATAACTCTATTTTCATATAGTTATTATACCCTAAACTTATTGTTTTGCTAGTTCTTGAGCAAAAACAAAAACAAAAACAAAGAGACAAAGATTCTGAACGTGAGTAATTATTTAGTTTGATTCACAAAAAATGTCTCTAAGATTTCACATAGTTTATAACTCAAGGAAAACTTCAAAACATTATAAATGTGTAGAATTTCAATTCAAATGCCGATTTCACCTTACCTTTGATCGCCTAAGTATGTGTATGAATAGTCATTTACACTTATTTGTTGCAACTCGGATTGGCTTATGCAAATAAGTAAATGAGAATGGATCTCTAAATGAAGAAAACTATGAACTCTATAGGCTTGCTTTCACACCACTCTCTACTAATGTAGACTGTCACAACACCAAAGATCATCAGGACTTCATTAAGCTTATAATATGTAGCAAACAATAGGATATAGGATTATAATGAGGCACAAAATCACATATAAACATATAAATCATTCTAAGACCTTTATAAAGCTTCCCTTAACACTTAAGGTAACTTCCCCAAAACTTGATTTCAACTTTCTCCTGTCAAACACTTTATTTCTACTTTTTTTCATCTTTTTTTTTTTTTTTTAGAAATAACCCCTTCATAACTCCACCCTTCCTTCCCTTACTTTAGCATAGCTCAAAATATGAACAAAAATGATCAACATGCTTATGGATGAGGGACTCAAAGATGAAAATTATTTGCAAGCTAGGATAAAGATATAGGTGACAAAGAAAAAAGGCGTTAAGAAGGTCAAAGCGGTAAACTAGGAATAAACAAATGTCAAGGGTAAGCACGAAAGGCTCAAATGATCTAAAGATGACCTAAATCATTTCTTTAGTACAATGTAATCTAGGATTTTGCCTTAAGTGATAATCAAACAAATTCTAGAGTTCAATGAGACCATAAAAATTACTTAATTCATGTAAACTTTCTCTAAGTGAGCAAAACATCTAAGCGATCATGGATATGTGCTCAAAATATTCAAAGAATCAAAAGCAAGATAAAACTAACAAAAGAATCAAGCACACATACAAAAACAACATCTATCATTTTTCAAAGGTTATATTCAGTTAAATCCAATCCTATCATTGGTTTTGTTCTCATCAAACTTAATCATCACTCAAAAACAAAACAAAAAAAAAAAACAATTTTTAAAAATTTTTTAAAATTTTTCAATTTTTTTCCAAAGCTATTAACAAAATCTAAGAAAAGTAAAACTCCCACCCCCAAACTTAAAATTAACATTGTCCCCAAAGCGAAGAAAAAGAACAAATGGAGAGGGTAAAGAGAACTTCCCTAAATTATAGATGGTGTTGGTAACGGTTGGCGTGGCTTCCACTCTAAAATTGTCAAAAAAGATGTGAAAATTCCATACATCGATCCCCAAACTTGCTCAAAGACCTATTCAAGGACCAAAAACAAAACAAAAATAAAAAATAAAACCTCAACAACTAAAATAAATAAAAATAACGAAAATAAAATAAGAAAACTTGGGTTGCCTCTAAAGAAGCGCTTGATTCTAAAGAAGCACTTGATTTAGAGTCATCGGCTTGACTTTTGAAGAAATGCTTATCAAAATGTAACCACTGCCCATAGTAAGTGTTATACAACACTATAAATGGGTCTTGACTTATGATGCCCTCAAGTTTGACAAGATATGGGAGTATTCAAAATGTTGCTCCAACATGACTTGTTTTTGGTTCATTGGCTCGAGCAAAGAACTTCTTTCTTAGTTCAATCTTGTAGAGGACAAAATATGATGATGGTGGTAACAAAGGAAATAAGGATCCGTTATTGGTGTGTATGTTAGTATCATTGATGAGCTCAAATCAATGATCTCTAGGTTTCTTCATCCAGCAGCCTTTGTACCTCTTCTTCACGTAGGAAGTCGTCAAATAGTCCCTCCAATTTCTCTTTGTTCTTTACTTCACAATCCATAACCATGCTTGAAATTTGATCTTCATAAAACTCATGACTTTGGATAGACATCTCATTACTTAGCAAATTTAAGTTGGTGTTGAAAGCAAAAGAGTCCAACTTAGCTAAGGTTTAAGCAAAGACAAATTCAAAGAGTTCTTTTTCTTTATCTTGAGGCTTATATTCCCTTGAAAACTTCTCAAAATATTAATGATTCTAATCAATTGCACCATATCCTTCATCATTTGGTAGGCTTCATTTTTTGGTCTTACGCTGAAAGGGGTTACACCATAGTTATCTTCAACTTCTAGTTGTTATGCTTAATCCTTTGATGAAAAGTTGAAGTTAAAGCCACTGTGGCAAATGGTGTTTGGGAAACCTATTAAGCAATTGATTATATCTCCCCCAAGCTCGATGAAGTGGTTCCACGTCATGTTGGGCGAAGGTCGTAATGGCTAGACCTATCTCCATCTCACTCATCATCATTTTTTTCTTTTTTTAACCTATAAAACAAAACACTCAAAATAGAAAAGTAAAAGAAAAACAAATAAAATAAAATTCAAATTAATTCTAGAGCTAATTAATATTGATATCAACCAAATTAAAAAAAAATAATCCCCGACAACGGCACAAAAAACTTGATGTGAAATGCTCACAAGTGCATGAACTATAACAAGTAATAAAGTGATGAGAGTATCGTTTCCATGAAAATTGTGTTTAATTAGTTAAGTACTGAAATTGGTTAACTTTAAAATTATTTGAATAATCAAAAATAAAATTGAAAAAAATAATAAAAGAAAATATAAAAGAAAACACTCAAATAAATAAAAGACCAGGAAATTTGATGTCACCAAACTAATCTAATTTAATTCATTAATCATGTGTTAGAACGAGACACCCTAATTTATTTATTATTCCTTTAGGGATGATAATAAAATATTTCTAGCATGTAATCATTGCTCGATGTGAATTCCACCACTCTAGAGACTCATTACGCACTAGGACTGTCTCAAATGTTTACGCAAGTCATGCTACTATTTTTTGATGTCACATGCACCTTACAGATAATTTTACAAGAAGCTATTACAAAAAATCTCCTTTTGGGGTTTCAGTCTAGGTCTTTAAAATAACTAATTGGTGATTAAGCAATTAAAAGTATTAAGAATGGTAAAATCAACATTAGCCATAAATAACAAACTCTTAGAGAAAATAATTATTTAAAAGCATAAATGAATAAAATTAAGTTATGATAGTAGTGGCTAAACCAAAGCCCTAACCAAAAAAATAAAATAAAATCAAGTCATAAATAAAAACAAATAAACACAATTCAAGAATTTTAACATCTTAATTCACAAAAGTAAAAGATAAGAAAATTAGAAAGAAAAATTTATACAGAGGTATTACAATTCTCCAAGTTTGATTCTTCAATCTTCATTCTCTCTTACTCGATCTTCAATTTGTCTTTTCTCTTGAATTTATTGAAAACAAAATTCTAAACCAAAAATAAAAATAAAATAAAAATTGCATATTTAATTCTCCCCAGCTCTCTAATTTGAGAGACTAGGCCTCCCCTAAAGAGCTTAAGATAGTCTTATATATAGGCTTTGAGAAATATGGGGTAAACATTTTACAATTTGGAATATTAGAATTTTTTCCTCAGCGGCGGCAAATATGGGCGCCTAAGCTTTATTCTCTCTGCCTTTGGTCACATAAGGCCAGTCTCATTAGGTCTTATCAACTTTTGAATTCACTTTCCCCTGTTCTTTAAATTCTTTTCTTTAATCAGTTTCCGTTTCTTGAATTCACGCAAGCCATAAAGCAATTAATCGACAGCAAAAGCATCTGATGCGTGTCTGCCACATGGCGATGTTTGATTCATGTTGAACAAGTGTGAGACATGTGGTGGTATGCCTAAAGGAAGCACCGAGTTAACCTTATTTAAAGTGTCATCGTTATTGAATATAACGATGTGTAAGGATCGTTTCTGCAGAGGATTTAGTCTAATTAATTTTTTATTGACTCACAACAAAATTAAATAAAAGTGAGGATTTTGAATTTAAACTAAATTACAAAATCGAAGAAAACACACAAAAATAAAGTAAAATAAAACAATGATGATAAAACTGGTTTAAAGCTCATTCATTACCACTAAACAATAACTATACAATTAATTACAAAATATTCCCAATTGTCTATTGAATCTATCAATTGTAGATAACAACAAGCTCTGCTACTCTAATCTTTCTTTAGTTTGTAAATTTAATAAGACAAGTGTTTCATTTTTTAATCTAACATAAGCATTAAGATGAGAAAGTTAGGTTGATCAAGGCAACAATCACACAAACTCGAATCATTTAACCTAAGCACACAAGCTCATATCATTTAACCTAAGTTATATTCTACATGCAATCATATGAAAACTTGACCATAATCAATTATCACAATTTGTTATTAATGATTGGAATAATAAGATAATTATGGATCAAGCATCCTAATCTAGCAATAAAATGTTCTCAAGTCCTATTCAGTTGGCCACTCAAACAAAGCAAGAAAATAATCATGAACAACAATTATAGAAAAAGATAAACAATCTCAATTGGAAAATTGAAAAATAATTCTCTTCATCCAAAAACTAAACTAAACTAAAAATATTAAGAAATAAAATAAAATAAAATAAATGAAAAGAAAAGAGAATGAAAGAAAGAACTAGGCTGCTTCTTTAAAAATCCCTACGTAGATGATCCTCTTCTCAACCGCCATTGATTCTCCTCTTTTTTCTTCTTTTTCTTTTTTGTCTGTTAAGACTAAGAAAAGCTAAAGGATGCTAATGAAACACTGATAGAAAAACTGATATTAATTGTGTTTCTAAAGTGGTATTTATAGGTTTGGTCTTTTAGGGTTGAAAAGAGGTAAGTTTAGGCTCTTGTTGGGTTAATTCAAAGGCCAACATAAAAAGATGTGTGGGGGTAAACTTCTTTGCGTGTGGCTACACACATAAAAACAACTTCGAACTACCCAAGGGAGTACATGGCTGCATGGAAGTCTTGCTCATGGCTGCGCATGACATTATTGTAATGAGCCCTTGGCTACAAAACGGCTCTGTTCTATGGCGCGGCCATAGGGGTGCATGGGTGCAAGGGTGCTAACTGGGGCTACTAATGGGCTACACTTTTTCATTGTTTTTGGCCCATTTCTAACCTATTTTGCTTCTGACGACTCCCGATGGACTCCAAATGAAAATATATATTTCTTGAAGCTATAAAATCCATATTTTTAAGCTCTTTTCATCCTTTAATATTGAATCGCCTATAAAACACAAAACTACCATTAAAACATAAAACATTAAAAAAAAAAGCAAAGATTCAAGAGGAAAATTAATTAGAAAATAACATCAAATTGTACACTTATCATGTGGCAATGCACTACAGGCTATAATGTTGGCTGCATGGGACAAGTCTGGCATACGTCGCACTAGAACCACGCATGCTAAGGAGTAGTTGAGAAATGGGCCCCTTTGGTTTCACGCATTCCTTGCCTCGGTTAGAGCCATGCATGCAATCTCAACCGTTGGAAGCACGATCTGACAACTGATAAAGCATGGCGCTCTCCTTCGTGTCTAATGGTTTCTAGCTACAACTAAATCTAAATTTTGAACTCCTTTTTTTTATTTATTTTCCCAATTACCATAATTGCTACCTTTCACCTCTTTTACCTACACAAAATAGAAAAGTAAATAATAATTAAAAAGGAAAACTAAAAAAAATAAAATTAATAACACACTAAATAAAATAATCTAAAATTAAACTAAAAGCAACCTAAATTCAAAATAAAGTAAAATTATAAATAAAACAAAAATCTCTAAATGTAGCATTTCTAAATACATAGAAAGTACACTTTAACTCTATTTTCATAGAGTTATCAAATACTATATTTCTCGAAATACAAAAATTCACCAGTGACTTCATCAGACTATAGTCGGGAAATAGAGTACTAACATGGAAATATTATATTTACATTTAAGTATGAAAATTTACTATGACTTTAGTGGACTACCGACGTCCTAGAAAATAGAGTATTAATATGAAAAAAAAACTATATTTACATATGAATATAAAAATTATTGGTGACTTTGCTAGACCACCGACAACTGGAAAATACAATATTAATGTGGAAATAATATATTCACATGTAAATACAACAATTAATCAGTAACTGTGTTAGACTACTGGTGGTCAGGAAATACAATATTAACAGAGAAATATTATGTTTTTATATAAGTATTGAAGTTTATTGACGTTTTTGCTAGACCACCTATGCCACCTTAAAATATAGTATTAATATAGACAAACTACATTTATGTGGAAATACAGTATTTCCATGTGAGTCTAAAAATTAACTAACTACATCACCATAAATCACCTACATTGATGACGTTGTCGGAAGTTGAGAAATACTATATTTACATGGAAATATAGTATTTCAATATAGATACAAAAATTAACAAGTGACATTACCAAACACCGACGGCACTAACGATGTCGCTGGCGACTGGGAAATGTTATATTTACAAGAAAATATTGTATTACCATGTAAATATAAAATTTGCCGACACCATCATCGGATATCATCGGCACCGGTCGTTGATAGCTATTAATATAATATTTCCTTAACAAAAACTCTTCAAAATCAAATAACCAAAAACCAAATTTGCTCAAATCCATAAAACTCTGATAAAACCATAAAACCATATTAGATTAAAAAAACAAAAACAAAAATTTTGGAGATAAAGGAATCGAAGAGCTTTCAAGAAGATCCTATGTATAAGATCGGCATCAACGAGGCTGTCGTTAGAGATAGAGGAGGTTATGATGCCAATTTAATCGGTAGCAATAGCAATCTCGACTCATGACGTGAAGCTTTGACTGGCAAGATCAAGCATCGATGGTCACGATCTCGCGATCTAGCTTCACCGATGCTTGAGGTCGGCTACCTAATGAAAATGTAGCTAAGATCGTAAAGACAAATGAGATTGCAGCGTCGGCTTAGGCAGTGACAATGATCTGGAGTTGTGACACTAGGAAAATGAACATGAAGCTTCGACAGCAAGATCGAATGGCAATGGCAGTGAACTTGCGATTTGGCTTTGCTAGAGTCATGACTTACTTTGTCCTTGTTGATCTAATATGGTCGTCCTTCTTCCATCCATAAAGTTTTATTTTGCCTTCTGAACTTTAGTAACTATGTCATTTTGTCTCTTGAACTTCAAAAATTGGTATTTTTACCCCTTGAGCTTTTTATTTTTCATTTTTTTAGTCAAGAATTTTTCACACATGAAAATTCAAATTTCTCACATAAATAGTAGTTTTTTGGTATTGTTTAATGCCCATTTTTGTTAAAAGTATTTTATATAGACCTATGCATATATACACATATTTGAAATGGATATATATATATATATATATATATATTGCCTGCATATTCTTTTAATTTTTTGGGTGTAATTCATTTTTATTTTCTTTCATTTATTTTTTCTTGTTACCAAATTACGTATAGTTCGGTAAATAAATTGAACATACATCTTTATTAAAGCAATTTATATTTACAAGTTTCTTTTTTTTTTTTTAAATATATCTACAATAGTCTTCCACTTTCCACCTAATGCATAAAACCTAGAGGAGTTTAGGGAAGGACAATAATAAGAGAAAGAGGATAAATATCAATAAATCTTGTATTTTTAAGATCTTCTTTTTATTTCTTGACTTTTTTATCTTTGTTTAAAAGATCTTGTGTTTTAAAAGGGCGAGAAAAAAAGAAACAATAATAAGAAAAGGAGAATGAGTGTTGGGAAATTTGTTGTACTTTTTGAAAAAAGTTAAAAATATAAAAAATAAAAAGTTTTATTTACCAATATTTTTTAACTTTTGTTTTAAAAATCTTGTGATTTTTTGACAATTAGACGTATTTTTTTATGTTCGTATTTGTTATAGTATATAATAGGCATAATAAAGATATATATATGTATATATATATAATCTTCCACTTATTTTCATACAGTTTATTTTTTTATGCCAAATAGATGTCCTTTTTCGCTTGTAATGCACTTTTTTTTTTTACTAATTGTAGTGCACTTTTTTGTTTGGTAATTAAATTGTACTGCATTTTTGTTAAAGTATTTGATAGTTTTTAGCTATAATAGTCTTCTACTTTTTCACCCAATACCTAAAAGCTAGAAAAAAAAAAGTACATACACACACACAAGCACACACAAAAGAGTCCAGCAAGACTAGAATGAATGCTAGAAATCTAGTTAAATGTCTCCTTACTATAAAGTCTTTGCTAAAAGTGGGATAGAATTGTTGATCGGTTCATAATTCATGACTCTTGTGTGAGAAATTTAAGTTTTTACTTATGTGAAGAATTATTGACTAAAAGAGAAAAGGAAAAAGTTTAAGGGGTAAAAAACAAGTTTTTGAAACACAGGACGTAGGATGACATATTTTCCAAAGTTCGAGGGCAAAAGTAATACTTTACAAACATAATGTCATAAAAGGTTGCTAACATTTCAAACTTCGAGGGCTATTTTTGCTAATGTTTTAAAGTTTGAACAGGTGTGCATGCCAGTTTTTAAAGTTTGGGGGGGCAAGGTGACAAACTAACCAAAATTTAAGGGTAAAAAAAAATTTATCCTTAACCAAACATATTTTTGTATGATCACAATAAAAAAACAAACTAATACAAATCTAAGCTTTCACCATCATAACAGATGAGTATCGATAGAATAACATGATTTGGTCATGAAGAATAACATGAGT
This sequence comes from Artocarpus hirsutus, assembly GCA_946598075.1. NCBI lineage: Eukaryota > Viridiplantae > Streptophyta > Magnoliopsida > Rosales > Moraceae > Artocarpus > Artocarpus hirsutus. The sequence continues at coordinate 100,082 of CAMOHE010052926.1, read as the reverse complement.
AACAACTTTATAACATGATTTGGTCGTGAAGAATAACAAAGAATAACACGATGCTAACTTTGATTCATATTTTTCTAATTTTAAAGAATTGTGTCATAAAGTTGTTTTGAACCATTTTGTTTACTAGTTGTATGTTTTTATATAAACCTAAATATCTATTACTAATAGACATATCCAATGTAGTAGATGTGATGCTATACGAAGAGATGCCTTTATAATGAAAATGTGCCTTCATGTGAATAGTTACATGTATTGCAACAATTGTATCGGTTCATAAAATGGCACCCTTTCTTTTAATTAAATCTCCAAAAAAATTAATGGCTTCATATCTTGTTTTTGGAACATAATATTATTGATAGATATTGTGTTTAAGAGTTTGTCGTATCTTAGGAGTAATTTACCGCTAAAACCCGTTTGTAAAATTTATAGTGGGGGTAAATAATATCTTTAAAGAAAGTATTCCTATACGCCACAAACTCTTCCATATTTTTGGAAATTTAAAGCCTCTATTTCATGTTCTACTCTCATATTCTCTAACAATAATAAATGTTTTAATTTACTACAATGGAGGTTTGAGAAGAACAAGGTTGTTTTCCTTAATCCAAATGTTCAACTTCATCAATTTGATGATACAAACTTCACCCGCTAGAAGGAAAAGTTGTTTTTTTTTTTTTTACTTAATATTCTTAAGACTGCATACAATCTTGATTTGAACTTTGTGCCACTTCTGGAACCAAAGGAGGATGATTATGACAAAATCAAGGCCACTAGAAAAAATCATGAGGATGATGAAGTTTGCATTGGGGTCACATTCTCAACACCCTCTCCAATAGGCTCTATGATCTCTACAATTCAATGTAATCTTTGGTAGAGATTTAGAATCCTTTTGAGTACAAATACAAAAACGAGAAAGAAGGTATGGACAAATTCCTAATTCTGAAATTTTTGGAATTCTCTATGGTTGATTTGAAGTCCATTCTTGATCAAATACATGAGTTGTAAGTTATTGTTAGTAAGCTTCGTAAGTTAAAAGTATAAATTTTTGAATCATTCCAATTGGAGGCCAACATTGCTAAATTATGCTAGAGTTGCAACGCTTATAGAAAAAACTCTTTCACAGGAGGGATGACATAACTTTGGAGGAATTACAAAACATTTGAGAATCAAAAAGGAGACTAAGTCTCATGGTCCTAAGGTCAAGATTATGGATTCCTCAAAGGTTAATGTCATCGAAGCAAGTAAATTTTGAAAGAACTTCAAAGTACAATGACAAGTTGACTTTGAAGTTCAATAAGTCTAGTAACGGCCCAAAAAAGTTTTCCAAAAGTTGCTTCTTTTGCAAAAAGAAAAGCATGGTAGTAAATACAAGAAAAAAAAAAGAAATTAACCCCAACAAAGCCAATGTTTTCAAAGAGAAGTCCAAAAAAATTTCTACAATAGTCTCAGAGATGCAAATTAGAATGATTACCTAAACCAACATGGTGGCAACTAAGTCCTACAATTGGCAGCTAACTCCAGTGCCACCATTCATGTTTGCAATGGCAAGAACTTGTTCTTATCATATGTAGTGGATAAAGAAAGACAAACAGTTTTCATGGGGAATCATGACGCAGCGGTGGTTGTCAGGAGAAAAGTGGTGTAGATTAATTTTAATTCTCTGAAGAAAGTGACCTTGAATAATGTCTTCCAGGTTCCTGAAATCAGGAAAAATCTTGTATTTGCTAGTCTTATACGTAAGAATGATATTAAGATTATATTTGAAGGCAATACATATCTTGTATCAAAGAATAGGGCTTTGTGGGATGTCATGTACAAAGTAAGTATTAATGATAATAAAGTTATGAATTCTAAAGTTATGAATTCTGCTTCTGTGATTGACCCATTTGATGTTTAGTATGCTTATTTAGCACACTTAAATTTTAGATTTTTGAAATATATTTTTAAACATGGCTTGAATAATTACAAAGATGAAAAAAAATATAAGTGTGAGATTGTCATACAACCAAAAAATGTCTAAGAAACCGTTTCCTAAAGCCAAATGAAATACTCAAATGTGGGAGTCAATTCATACTGATACTTATAAGTATAATAGAATTTTCATAAGAGGAGGAAAAAGGATACTTTATCACTTTTATTTATGACTATTTTAGATAACAATATGTGTACTTGATTAACAAAAGCCATAGATAAGTGTAAGCTTTTCAAGACTAAGGTTGAGAACTAAAAAGAAAACAAGATCAAAATTGTTTAAAGTAATAGAGATGGTGAATATTTTTCAAATGAGTTTGAGGCCTTATGCGAAGAGCATAGTATTATAACTAAAAGCTAGTCCCTTTTACTCTTCAACAAAATGGTTTGACTAAAAAGAAAAATAAGATCTTTATGGATATGATTAACTTTGTACTTCTCAATGCCAAATTGCCAAATTTATGGGGAGAAGCATTACTTACTACACGTCATGTTCATTATAGGACTACATCTATGAAAACACATGTTTCTTTATATAAAATATAGAAAGGAAGAAAACCAAACTTGATGTATATAAGGGCCTAGGGCTGTTTAGCCTTCATATAGTGCATGACCTTAAATCATCAAAGTTAGGTGCAAGAGGTGTTAAATTTATTTTTGTAGGGGCTGAAAATTTCAAGGCATATAGATTGTTCAACTTAGATTCTATGTAATTGTGAAACTAATAGATGAATTTATTGAGAACAAATTTAGTATTAATTCTACCACAATCTAATGTTAATCAATCAAGTGGTTATATTTTTGGTACCTCCATTAGTAAAAAAGGGTAATAGTCTATGACATATTTTGAACCGAAGAGAGGTCAACATGAAAGGAAAGAAAAGTGTTTAGCATCAAATTTAATTTCTTCTCAAGCTTTAGCCTTCTTGGTTGAAGGAGATGGAAATAGTACACTAAATAAAATACCATTGTTGGTAAATGTTGAGAAAGATCTAAAGACATTTAGTGAAGTCATGTCATCTAGATATGCCTCCTTTTCGAGAAAGTCTATAAATGATGAAACTAATTCAATAATGCCTAATTAAACTTGGATTTTGGTTGATCTCTTTTTGGGATCGAAACTAATAAACAACATGTAGGTGTTTAAAAGATAATACAATACTGATTGGTCTATACAAACTTTCAAGGCTACATTCGTAGTTAAGGGATTTAAACAAAAGTGTAGCATAGAATATTTCAATACATATGCTCTAGTAGCTAGATTGCCATCTATTATATTGCTATTTGTAATTGCTTTGATATATAATTTGTATTTGCATCAAATGGATATAAAGATCGCTTTTCTAAATGGTGATCTTCATAGGGAAATTTATGTGGAATAATCTGACGAGTTTGTATTCCTTGAAAATGAGAAAAAGTTTTGATGACTTGCTTATCTTTAGAACAAACATGCAAGGGGTAAATGATAATAAAAAGTATCCAACTTTACAATTTAAAATGAAAGATCTCAGTAAGATAGATACTACTTAGGTGTGAAAGTGAAGAAGTATAGCAGGGTTATTGTGTCAATTTCATTATATTAAGAAAGTGCTTCTTAAATTTATTCATTTAAAGTTTAAAGAAGTTAATACCTATATGATTCTAGTATTAAATTACTATAAAATTCTAGTCAAGCGGTAGCACGGCTAGAGTATGCTAGTGTAGTTGATAGCTTAAGCTAGACATTGCTTTTGCAATCTGCAAAATGTCAAGGTTCACTAGTAACAACATTGGAATACAATTGGTAGGATACTTAATTATTTCAAAAGGACCATTTAGGTTTGTTTTACAATTATTATCCTGCGGTACTTGAAGGGTACTCCAATGCCAGTTGGATAACCAATGCAAGTAATAAAAAAATCCACATCCAATTGAATTTTCACAATTGTAGGGAGAGTCATGTCTTATGCTTCTAAGAAACAAACTTACATGACTCAGTCCATAATGGAAAGTAAGTTTATAGCACTTGCAGTTGAGGGCAAAGAAGCAAAATAACTGAGAAATTTATTGCTTGATATTGAGTTGTGGCCATAACACATACCATTGATTTCTTTGTACTTCAATAGTGAAGCTACATTGTCTAGAGCTTATAACAAAGTGTATAATGGGAAGTCTACATATATTTGCTTGAGACATGAATATGTGAAACAACTAATAATAGATAGTGTTATTAATGTTGTTTATGCTAGGATGAATAAGAACCTAGCAGATCCCTTGACAAAAGGGATTTCTTGGGACTTAGTCAAGGATACATCTAGTGGAATGAGACTGAAATATTTCTATAAAAGAGACACCAGTAAGGGTAACCTAACTGTATAATAGTTGTACTGCTATTCCCTTGTTAAATGGGTAAGAACAAGTCACTGTTATGTGACCAGTTTAGCACTAAAAATTCATTAGTCCCTTCTCGGATGTTCAATGCAATTAGCGATGTGGTTAAGGTTGAGTATATACTTTGCTAAAGTCCAAGTTTCAAAGTAACAGAGACATTATTTGAAACTTCACCTTAGTGAACATAATAAATGCTGCCTTTTTAACAAGGCCATAGTTTAGTCTTGTAAATATTCATGAATCTAAGATAGAGCACATGGCCAAATAATGCTAATGATTGAAACATAATTTAAAATCTAAGATAGCTCATATGCGACATATTTTCAGTATTTGCTTAATAGATAAAACTTAATACATAGCACATTATTTTCTTATGAATACTTTGAAGTATATTCACTAATTGAAGGTTAAATTCGAAACATAGCTTTTTGTATGTATGAGTTTATCATTATTAATCTGTAGAAATATTACAATCTAGTGGGGATTGTAAAAGAGATTGTAATATATCTCTTAAAATATTAAATTTAAGTATCACGTTTAAATGGAAATTTATGTTTTCTATGAAAAATGTAAGTTGTGCCACAACTAAACTTTCTGGTGCCGCGGTGCTGGCACCTAGAAGTTCGATGCTTTTGAGTGCCATGATGCTGTGTCCATTCCACTAGAATGCCATAGCACTAACTTTGGTTTGTATTTTTTTAGTTTTGAGGAATTGTGACATAAAGTTGTTTCGAACGGTTTTATTGGTTTTATAGTTTTATACAAACCTGAATACTTATTACTAACAAATATATCCATTGTAATAAATGTGATGCTACATGAACAGATAAGTTTACTATGAAAGGGAACATTTATATGAATGGTTACATGTGTTGCAACAATTATATTGATTCATGAAATGGCACCCTTGTCTTTTACTAATTCTCTAAAAAAATTTGTAGGCTTTGTATCTTGTTCTAGAATATAATATCACTACTAGATGTTGCGTTTAAGAATTTGTTGTATCTTGAGGGTAATTTACCATTAAAACCCGTAAGCAAATTTTGTTGTGAGGCAAATAAAACCTTCAAGGAAAGTATTCTAATGCTCCTCAAACTCTTCCAAATTTCTAGAAATTCACCAGCTCCATTTCTTGTTCTACCCACATATTCTTTGACAAATTCATGTCGTAAGCCCACGTGATTTCACAGCAAGGTGATCCAACCCAATCACTACCTCATCTAGGTGAACCTCCATGAGAGAACTTTGGTGACATGAATGGGTGGAGGAGGCTTATCACTTGTGATCTGATTTGCGCATGATGCCATGCTTCGATCGCGGCAGCATCTGATGCCAATCATTTGTTTTCGATTATGAAGGTTTTGAATGTCTGATGAGTAGGGATAGAAAAGAGAGACATGATAAAAAGAAGAGGAGAGAGTGGGCGAATGGCTTTAGAGGAGAGGAGAAAGAGGTGGATGCAAGGAGAGCAAGGGTTTGAGAGAAGATAGAAAAACAAAGAAGATAGAGAAAGAGGGTTGAGAAGAGAAGAGCAAAGGAGAGAGATCAAGGAAGAGAGGTTGAGAGAGAGGGAAAAAATAGACATAGATATGGATTAGGATTTGTCATTTTTCATAACAGATTTCAAAAGGATAATTTGGTCATTTATGTGTTTAGTGAAAGAAATTTAAAAAATTCCTCGTTAACTATGCTTCTTGAACTTCAAACGTTTATGTTTTACCCCCTGATCTATTATTTGTCTTCAGCTTTCTCCCTTCTGTCAAATTTCGGTCAATTTTTTAACTAAAAAAATTGATTTTTTAATTTTTTTTGCAAGTTAGGTATGATATTTTAGTTTAATTAAATGTCATTTCCTCCCAAAATGTTAGTAGGTATAAAACTCATCTATTTTAGTTTTTTAGAGTTGGCAAGAAGCAAGAAAAAGGAGAAAAAGTTAAAAAAAATTCAAAACTCATTAATAATTTCATTAAGAATCTGCACCTAAGTTTAAATTTACCTCACAGTAAGAAACCCATTAACAAAAAAAGTTCATCAAAAAGCAAAAATATTAACTTAATAGACTAAAAAAATTATAGGAGAAAAAAAAAACTAACCAACCAAAATTCTTGCTTTTGTATTTTAAAGTATAAATGTTAGTTTTTTTTTTTTTTTTTTTTTTCATTGGAAGAGTTTTTGTTTTCGTGTACGTTAACAAGCTTGTTAATGAAAAAATAGATTCATGCTTTAATTTTGTATTCATAGTTTTTTTTTTTTATGTAACAATATTTTTAGGTTTGTTTATCAATGAGTTTCTTATTCCAAAGTAAATTTGGACCTGAATATAGATTCTTAATAAGCTTATTAATGAGTTTCTTAATATATATATATATATGTATATATATTACTTTTTTTTCTCTTTTTTTGGCTTCATATTAGCTCTAAAAACTAAAAATAGATGAGTTTTACTACCAAACTAATGTTTTGGTAATAAAACCAAAATATCAAACTTAACTTATAAAAAAAAATGACAAATCAACTTTTTCAGTTAAAAAAGTGACCAAATTTGGTAGAAGGGGGAAGCTAAAGATGGACAATAGATCAGGGAGAAACATATATGTTTTAAAGTTTGGGGGATGTTAACACAAGTGACATAGATCAAGAGGAATTTTGAAAATTTATCAATAAAATAAAAAAAGCCGGTTTTGAAAACATCCAAACAGGAAGGCAATTTGATTACACACTATTTCCAAGGGTCAGTTTATGTCATTTTCTCAAGAAGAAAAGAAGTTGTAACTATTTGCTTTGTTGGTTTGAACTAATATATGTCTTTCTAATTTTCTCGTACTGAGATTGAAGATGAAGCCTTATTTGATAAAATGGTTCTTTTTATAGGATTTATTCCATTGTGTGGTATTGAACTTTTATAGTTCTTTCTTTACAAGATAATTAAATTGAGGATTCTTCAATTATTAATGTCAAGTGTTTTTAATAGCTAAGAATTTGGATTAATTAATCTATGCTTGGTTCTTTAATGATTTGCACAATTTTCTATTTTTTGTTTTCTTGTCACTAGATTTGATACATCGAACGCTTAGAAATGATATGTTGGGCAAAAAGGGGCTAAACTAAGGTTTATGTGTTATGGTGTAATAGTTAAATATATAAGTTGACAATAGATTGAATTCGACTTTCACCTTAATATGGGAATTAATTGGTAACTAGGAAATCACTGGGTTAAATGGTGGTAGATTCTAAAACCTTGGAAGTCTTTCATCTGATTACTTCTTTTCTTTTGTTAATTTTAGTTTTCCTTTCCAAATAATCTGAATTTTCTTGAACTAGGCTAGAGTTTTAATTCACTTAGATTAGATAATTTTGTTAATTTTAGAACCTTGTTGCATATGAATTTATATTTGAATTGATTCGTGTAGTATAAAGAGATTAATCTCAATAGTTTCTTTTACTTGCAATTTTTGCTGGAATACAAATTTTCTGTTTGTCATTTCACATCTGTTTGTCTAAGAGAATATTAACCAGTCTTTACATCTACGATTTTGTGAAGTATTAAGTCTCATGATGCGGCTCCCTAGCCATCAAGACCAGAGAACGGTCACTTAAAAATAAAAAGATGAAAAGGATTTCGCAGAGAAGATACATTTAGACTCTTTAAAAGATAACAACAAAACTTACAAACGAGTAAAGGAACCCAAAAAAAAAAAAAAAAAAAGAAAAAGAAAAACATTATGTTCTTACAATATGATTATAAGCAAACTGAAGCTTTTTGTCTCTCAAGCACTGTTGCTGCTTCCATTGGCTGATCCGGGCATCAACTCTCTAAGCATTGCCACAACTTGCAACATGTTGGGCCTCTTTGAAGGGAAGTCATCAACACACTGAAGTGTTATCTCAAGATACCTCACCATTTCCTTGACTTCCTCAGCTTCTGCTTCATCATTTCCTTTGGTCACCAATAACAACTCAGGGTCTATTACTTCCATTTGTTTCCCTTCTCTCACCTTCATCTTCACCCACCCCACCAAGTTTGTGTCCCCAAAGTCTTCCTTGTCTGTTGGCCGTTTCCCTGTAAGAATTTCCAATAGGATGACCCCAAATGAGTACACATCTCCTTTGGCTGTGCACCTGAAGCTCTGGTAGTACTCGGGAGGAACATAGCCAGGTGTTCCCGCCAGCGTGCTCACGCTTAGGTGTGTGTCGAGCGCACTTATCAGCCTAGCCATCCCGAAATCAGAGACTCTCGCTTCCATTTCATGGTCTAGCAGAACATTGCTGGACTTCATGTCTCTATGTATGATGTGAGGGATGCAATTGTGGTGGAGGAAGCAGAGTCCCTTAGCTGCACCCCTTGCAATCTTCTTCCTTTCTTCCCATGTTAGAATCCGCCTTTCCCGGGCCTTGGTTCTCCCATGGAGCATCTCCTCAAGGCTGCCATATTCCATGAATTCATACACAAGTAGCCTCTCTTCACCAACCTTACAATAACCCAATAACGGAACGAGATTTTTGTGCTTGATCTTCCCCAAAGTCTCCATCTCAGCCATGAACTCACGGTCTCCCTGGCAGCTCAATCTTATAAGCTTCTTGATCGCCACGCTTGACCCATCTTTTAGAGTTGCCTTGAACACTTCTCCAAACCCTCCACATCCAATAAGGCTCGCCGCCGAGAATCCATTCGTAGCCTCAATGAGTTGGGAGAACTTGAGTTTCCTAAGTTGTCTTTGAAAAGTTGCCACATTGATGCTCAGAGGTTCTTTCTCTTTCTCAATCTTCCATGTCGTGGCTGTATGTGATGCTTGCAGGCTGTTCAGCATCTTTACGTCTTCCGCTTCCTTTCTCCTTGCCCGCATCGCAATTGCCCAGACAATCAAAATGCAGATGGAAGCAATGGAAATTAGAATTCCCAACACAATGCTATTAGCCCAAGATGCAGCTGAGGCCTTTTTCCCACTTCTTCCTGCATCCGCATTTGGGTTTGTGGTGGATGGTTGGTTGTTGTTGTATTGGCATTCGGGCAAAGGAACCCCGCAGAGTCCTGGATTGTTGGCGTACTGGCTCGCCGGCAGTGTACTAAGCTGCCCTCTTGTTGGAATTTGCCCAGTTAGTTCATTGTTGGAGAGATCTATTTCAACTAAGAATGATAAATTGGAGAAGGAATCTGGGATTTGGCCTTGCAATCTGTTGTGTGATGCATCAAAGACACCTAAATTCTTAAGCTTTCCGAGGGAGAAGGGAATTTCTCCGGACAACTGGTTGTGGGCTAACTCTAGAACTTGCAAGGCAATCATGTCCCCGAATTCTTCCGGTATCTTCCCACGAAGCTGGTTGTAAGAAAGATCAAGGTACTCCAGTGTTTGGTACTGCGTAAACAAGCTGAGGACTGCACCAGAGTACAACCTTGTGAACTGGCAACTCTTCAATGATGGTACTTGTAAGAGTCTGTCGGGTTGGATTCCAGCGAATTCCAACAAACCTCCTGCTCCTCTACAAGAGTTCCCCACATTGCGCACGAATACCAAAGTGTTGCCGGAGAGGATTCCGGTTATAGCCTTTGCACCAAGCTGGCGTCCGAGTCGGGGTGGGATGTCACCGGTAAGCTTGTTGCTGTTGAGGTCCAACCAAACTAAACTGGTGCAGTTTGCAAGCTCTCCTGGTATCTGCCCACTCAAGCTGTTATTCCCAAGCTGCAGAACAGCCAGCCTTGTCAAAAGGCCAAACTCGCGAGGGATTTCCCCACTCAATTCGTTACTCGTAAGCGATATCCATTCGAGATTGCTACAGTTGAACAGTTCAGTTGGGATTTCACCACTTATCTGGTTGTTGTTGAGAATGAGATCCTTGAGATTCCTGCATTTTCCCAACTCCGGTGGTATTCTTCCCTCCAAGCCATTGAACCATGCTATTAGCTTCTCTAGATTCTCAAGCTCCCCCAGCTCTGCAGGAATTGAGCCATTGAGATAATTCAGGCTCAAATCAATCCTCTTAAGCTGCGAACATTTCGATAGCTCTGCAGGAATCTCTCCTGTAATGAGATTGTCGGGCATTCGCAGTTCCTCAAGGGAGGCGGCTCCTGGACATAAGTCTCTTGGGATGAAACCAGATATCCTATTGGAGCTGAAGTCAATAACCTTCAAACTTTTGCAAGAAGATATGGAAGCAGGGAATGATCCAGAAATGATGTTGTTACTCAAAACCAGGCTCTCTAAAGAGCCTAAATTCTGAAACAAGGAATCCGGTAGAGGACCGGATATGTTGTTGTTGGAAAGGTCAAGAACTTGCAGCCATGAACACGAGGACAAGGATGTAGGAACCGGGCCCGAAATGTTGTTCTTCGAAAGCTCAAGTTCGAGAAGCGAACTGCAGGTGTTTCCCAATTCTGAAGGGATCCAACCAGTGATCTGATTTTGAGAGAGATCTAGCCTTTGCAGACTCTTAAGCTCCCCAAAAAATTTTGGGATTTCCCCGGTGAGAAAATTGATCGAGAAGTCGATGCTTTGTAGATTTGTGCAGTTCGAAAGGGCCGGAGAAATCGAGCCCGTCAAACTGTTTGATGCCAAATTAACAAGCACCAAAGAGTTGCATGAATTCCCCATGATATTCAAACCAGAAATAGACCCTGTCAAGTTGTTATAAGAAATGTCTAGGGACTGAAGTTTGTCAGCATTCAAAAACAGATTTTCGGGTAAAGAACCTGTCAAGTTGTTGAAAGCAAGATTGACATAGGCGAGATTTGGAAACTTGGAAAAGAGACTCTCAGGGACTGTTCCCACAACTCCAGCGCTAGAAAGGTCAAGCTGTTTCAAGCCATATGGAAGCTGAAGCAGAGAAGTGGAATTTATAATGAGTTGATTTGAAGAGAGCTTAAGAACAGATAACATGTTGAGAGAAGACAAAGGGTCAAAAGATATTGACCCTTGAAGAGAAAACCCACTTAGATCAAGCTGAATTACCCTCCCCAAAGAGCATGAGACTCCATGCCAGCTGCATAAACTCCTGCTCAGTTCCCAACTGGATAAAAATCCTTTTGGGTCATTCTGAATCGTCTTCTTGAACTTCAACAGACCCTCGGCATCTGTTTTGCCTGAAAGAACAACTTCTTGTTCAGCCTCGGAAAAGGAAATCAGGACCATCAATATAAGTGTTAGAGAAGCATATTGAAGAAAAAGCTGAACTGGGTTTCTTTCCATTGATGGAACAAAATTCTGCAAGAAGCTAGCTAGAGGATCGAATTGTCAAGAGCAAAAAGAAAAAGAGAGAGAGAGAAAGAGAGGGAGAGAGAGAAGAGTGTGGTGTAGAGTGAAAGAGTGGTGAGTACTATGATGAGAATTTGGTGTGGCAAAGCAGGAGGTGAAGGAAACCTTTAGAAAAAGACAGTTGCTTTTTTCATAAAATGAGAAAAAAAAAAAAAGAAGGGAGGGAACGTGGGAAGGAATAAGAAAAGAATGGAATTGGACTTGGTGGTGGGTGTAATGTTGTCAATATTGCTATATACTTAATACGGTTCTTTGTTCATATCAAATCTTAAGCAATGGAGTCAATACCATAAAACTGTAGTAGGAGAAGAGGGAATGTAGGAGTGAGAGGACTGATTTGACTTTTGGTCAAAAGGGGTGGGACCCCAGACAAGGTATATCTAAATTCGGCGCTGCAGAGAGAATAATATATGAAAATACACACACATTTAGTTATGATATTTTGTATAGATTTATTGTCTTGTATCAGATCCAAGAGTCAGTTCTGTTGGTGAGCGTAAGAATATTTCCCCTATAAGAATTTATAAGGTTATATGCAAAGATATTGCAAGCACAGTTGTGGTTTTTCATAACAAAATTCATAGTCACCCATCTGGTGTGCTCATGCTTGTGTGTCTTTTTTTTTTTTTTTTTTTTTAACACACATGTAATATAGGCAAGAACACAAGAATACGCCAATATCAGAAATTTCAATGAAAATTTTATTTTTATTGAGATATCAAAATATCTCTCTACTATAATATAGGTTTTGACAAAATATCATAAAAATGTCAATAAATATTGATACAAATATCGATATCAAAAAGTCTGTAGTGTAATTTATGTAAAATTTAAAAGGAATTTTGAAATTTCGATCATATTGAAAACTATAAATTTCAACTATTTTTAATAATTTATTAATTTTTATAATCTATGAGGGTTATAGAATTTTTATAGTTCGTTTAATGCACGGGTTTGGAGTGATATAATTTAAAACTCTATAGTTTGAACTGAAGTTCTAAACTGTATGGATTAAATGGTGGTTTTGAACTAGCGTTTAGAACGTAAAGGTTTGAAATGAGAATAAAACATCACGTCAAGTTTAAAACGAGAACTGGTGTTTGAAAAACTATAGTTTATGAAAGAAAAATGAAAATAAGAATAGTTTTTATTGTAGAAAATGGTTCAAGCTGTGTAAACTTGAGGGAGACAAAGAATGGATTTTGGGGTTTTAGCCATTTTAAAACCGTCTCTATGGTTTGAACTAGCCTTAGTTATTACTTTACCAAACGTCAGGTTAGAGTGACTTTATGGTTTGAACTGTTTTGAATCTAAATAGTAAACGGCCTATTAATTATCCTTATTTGAGCATACCAACGCCATCTTGGGCAAATGATTGGGAAAATTCATAGTTTTCTAACTTATATAAATACAATGAGAAGAAGCTAACAAACCTATAAGTAATATGTTTATAACTATATTCAACATCATTCAAATAACTTGTTTTGACACCAATATTCTTTGAATCAATATTGAATCCTAATCATGTTTGAGCCCCGTAGATCTTCCTTTAGGTATTGACAAAACTGATACATATCAAGTTTTTTATGTGAATCATATTTATTATGTTTTTTTTAATGTTTATTGTATCTTAAAATATTATAGTTGCATTTAATGTAAATTTTTATTTTTTGTTGAAATTTCTACCAATATCGATAATTTTTTTTGAAATTTCTATAAAATTGAAGTATCGATATTTTTATTGATACCGATTTTTTTATATTTGAATATAGGTATGCTTGCCTTGGATGATAAAAGAGTATCTATATAACAAGAATATGCACATAACACAGAATTCATGGGTAGAATAACTATAAGGACCTTTTATAAGAAGAGAAAATTACATCTTTATGTTAAAACTGTTTTTATTTATGCCAGATTAAGAAATTGTGCTATATTAATATGTATAAATTTATAAAAGTAAGTTTCAAAAAATATAACATAGTATGTATGAAGTTCACCTGATGAGAAAATACATGATCGCTCATGAGTATTGTATCCCACTAAGAGACATTTATATAACTAACCGCCGATTTAAATGGACTTCTGAACACTTAAATGCCGCAGGATATTCACGCCCCGTAACTATGACATTCATATCAGTGACGACCTTTTTTTATAAAATACGGAGCACCAGGATATACAAAGCCCATTGGCTGATCGATCACAAGACGTCACATCTTCATTAGTATTGATTTTTTTTCTTTTCTTTTTTGTTAGACTGAAATTTTGGGGTATCTATAAATGCATAGGTTTAAAATGATTTGTGTTAGACTATTTCCTATTCCAAATATCAATATTAATATTATATTTAAAACACATAATAGGATTAGATCATATTTAACAACTATTTATTTTAATTTTAAAATAATTCAAAAATGTTAATATTATGATCATTAAATAAGAAAAAGTCGCACGTCAAAAATAGCATCTTAATGCCAAAATTTGACATAAATATGTATATGATTTAACACAAAAATAGCATCACACTGCAAAATAATTTTCTTACTTAATTATCAAAATTTAGCGATGACACGTCAAATTTGGCACGGTATTAGATATGTTGGAACAAGTTGCTAAGTTTGCTGGGCACTTCAATTTAGAAAGGCACACCATGGTACTTAAAGCAATTGAGCCATGGCCTTGCATTTCTTTTATAGCCTAAACTCTTTCTTTTTCCCCAAATCTGAATTTTTAATTGTTATCTAGCTAGACCAAAGAATATTTGTCATAATTATTACAGGTTAGGAAATCATGTAAGCCATGACCTTGATTCCAAACCTGACTCTCACAGTCACATTTGGGGGATAGTTAATTTTGGTTTCATGCTAAGATTAAAAGAAAGTAGTGCTTTGTGGGCCAAACGCAGAGATTTTGAAGGATAATAATCAATGATACAGTTCAATTGGTGAAAAGCTTTAGAAAAAAAAAAGAAAGTGGTAAACAAATAAAAGGCCCACACTAGGGAAAATCATCAATTACATTCTGTGGTTAATGGCATGGGAAGTGATGATGCCTCCTTTTGGTCCCGTATCTTTTCCTTTTCTTTCCAAAGAAAAGCAGTGCCCAGAAACCTAATTCTATAACTTGCACTGCCCATATCCTTGGTTTGCTAAAACTCTAATTAAAATCTTAAAAATGTTACAATTCAACTTTATATATCTGGTTTTCGGGGACCATCTTTAAGTTTAATCTGTTGCATGCATCCTAGAGCAGATTCTCTTGGATCGACCAAAATTCATGCTGTTATATTAGGTGTCTCAGATTCTTGAAAACGAGAGCTGGCTACAGGGATTTTGCTAGCCTGCTTAATTATGCGTCACATACTCTTGTGTGTGCAAAAGAAAGAAAGGCTTGGCCACCCAGGACTGATATACACTGCTTGGGAGCTCCGTGAGATGCTAGCTAGGCCTTAGATATTTGAAAAGTCATTTCAATTTCGGAACTTTTTGCTAGTCCATAGAAAGTAAAGAAAATAAGAAAGGGACTTATGGGTTTAATTAATTATTTTATGATTGAGCTTTGGACTTGATTGGTTGAAATATTGAAGCTTAGGATTTAAATTTCAGATCTAATAATAAGGATGTGGCTTTTATCGGACCCGGAAAAAAAAGAAGATGATCATTATGATTTTTACTCTGGTGAGGAATGGAGCATATAAATCTTGTATCTTTTATAGCTATCACGAAAGATTAATTTGCAAAGTAAGTTTATGGAAGTGAGTTTCCTCAATTCCCTCAACCAAAAGATAAAAAATAAAATGAAAAGGTTAAAAATCATGGTCTTTAATTTGGAGATCAAATTCCAAAATGAGTGGAGGTTAAGAGAGGTACACACGCTAGTCATATGTGATCAGAGAAGAAATGAAATCAAAATGTACAAGACCTAATACAATATCGGAAGATGCTAGGTGTCACTAACAGATAATGTATTATTTACAAATTACGTAACAGAAATATCTCGGAATCCCTTCAAAAAATAAAAATAAAAGAATCTTGGGATTTTTTGAATTCTTTGCAACATTTCCACAACTCGTTGAGGTTCTAGAATAAAATTTGATATGGAATTTCTATTATACGATATCATTTCATTCTCAACCCGTAACAAGATTAATTTTTTATTTACTTTCTCTTAGTATGCCAATTAAGTCCGTAGAGCCTCCGAAAAAAAAAAAAAAAATCTTAGTCGTGAAACATGGGACAGTCGATGATGGTGATGTTTACATATTGAAATATACAATGATATTGTTTTGATACATGATTACATGATTGAGATGATTCACATTTTTTCCTTTTGTTTTTTTTTTTTTTCCTTCTTCACAACGATAATGATTGTTATATTATATTTCTTTTGTTTCATTCTCTAATAGGAAAACTAACAATTCAAAGTAACAGCTTGAACAATTAATGGAGCAAATAAATAAAAACAAATAGTCTAAACAATTATCAAATATGAGAGAGTCAATCGAATTTCAAAGAGTAAAAATTAACTAAAAATAGGCTACCATAATTACCATAATTTTTTTTTTAAAAAAGTAAAGAACATGGGCAATTTGAGCAAAACAAATATCATCTCTAACGCCATGGGTGACGTGTTGGTCTTCTAAAACATTTTTGGAGAAAATATGTGGAAGCGTGATAAAAGTCCAGAACGTATTTAACAAAAATTTTCATAAATTTTTTGTAAAAACAACGCATCAATTTAATACTTAATAAATATACACATAATTTATGCTTACTCGGTTGATGCGATAAGGTTGACGATTTTTAACAGGAATTGTTCTTTATATGAAATTACTATCTTTCTCGTCTAGTCCTTGACATCGATAAGATGTGCGTATAGGCGTTAGATGGAATTAGAGGTTACTAAGTGATCACTCGCTCACTTTTTTTCCCACTAATCTTAACGCATGAGCAAAGCAAGACTGGAAATGCAAAAATGCTTCTCCTCTGTTCTCTCTCTCTACACGGTTACTGCTAGGACTATTGTTTTAAATATCATATATTTATTTAAAATAAAAGAGATAACTCTCCCTATCCTTATCTATGTTACATGGCACATATACAGATAATCTATTTATGTGCGGTGCCAATAAGGGGGAAGGAGAGAGAAAGGGAACTACTTGTTACCCAATGTGTTTCATTTTCATCATTTAAATTTTCAAATTTGAATAAATCACATTTATCAAAATTAGAAACGTCTAGAAAAAGATAACTTGGTGAACAAGTCTTGGATTGCACAAGGAACCCTTCTCTATGCATTTACATGCCACACGCAATCAGTGGGACCCACTACGTATCTTTCAAAAATTAATTATTATTTATTTATTATTAAATAATCTCACTATCTAATAATTATAATTAAATTCAATTAATTTATTTTGTGAAATTCTAAATTAATTAATTAACTAATAATTCTATTTGTCCAAACAGTATTTACAACGAAGGTGGGGGACTAATGAACCTATAATTTTCAACTCTAATAAAACCAAAGTATTAACCAAACTCTTTAATTAATATATTTCTTGTATTAATTTTAATGTTACTCCACTGAAAACTTAGAATTACACTTGAAAATATAGCTGTTATTACTCATATTTTAGAGCTATCCATTTGATATCGTCATTGTATATAGATTGATCCTCCATAAATAATTTATAATTAGAGCTAAGTGAAATATGTTAAACTTTCTAATTACTTCTTTACCTTTAAATGCCATTGATTCTCTAATAAAAAATAATTCATGAACTTAATCACGAATTGAGTGTGTATATTGTTCAAAACCCAAATCAATACTGAAGAGAATTATTTTTTCTACTTTGTGTTAAAGAATGAATAGATTCTATCTTGTAATATTAATATTTCTAGCTACCTATTTTATTATGCATCCAAAATACAAAAGATAAGATTAGATTCTCGAATTTGTATTGAGTTAATCAAAAGACATAATTCCATAAACAAGAGTCTGCCAATAATTCATGATTAAGAACATCTTATATATGACCACATGTGGATGTGATTAGAACTTGCTATATTGTAATAGAAATTATTTAGACATATATTTTCATAATGTCCCAATATTACATAATTTCGTTATTTATAGTACACTCATTTAATCACTTACTACATTAATGATTCGGATAAGGCCATTCCATACTAAATAGATATGATTTGCACTAGTAATGCTCAATTAAAGATTTTAAACTTTTGTCGAATAATCAATTATGATAATTAATTATATATTACAAAATATTTTAATTATCATCTTTACACTTTATCATCTTGTATATAACATTTATATACAATATTTAAGACCACATGGATAATTAAAGAATTCTGATAATATTCATAAAATATTCAAAATACATGCACATAAATTTAATGAAAAAGTTACTTTATTTATTTACAAACATATCATTTACAAAAATATGACATAATTTAGGAGATCTATCCTAACATGACATTTGTTTCTCGAGCACATTGCGCCATATACTTTTTGTTTATGTTAAAATGACATCTCCCTTTTTTTATTATTATTTTTATTTTTTATTTTTATACTTCAATCAAATCACACCAATCACCCCATAGTCTAATACCCCCTTTCATTCATACCTAAACCCAACTTTTTTTTTTTTTTTTTTTTGCATCCTGTGGATTCAGAGTTTGTGAACCAAAATGTGTCAAGTTAATGAATCATCCTGGACTGAATTTTGTTTGACGAACAATATGTTTGTGTGTAAGACGTTGTATTTTCCACACAAATTTTGACCATCGTCAAAAGGTGAAGCGAAAAAGCACCCATGCCCAATGCCTATGCCTAGCCAAAAAAAAAAAAAAAAAACTTTTAAACAGGTAGAATTTTTGGTTTTATTAATTAATTTAGTATTATAGAATTTTAAATTAATATAACTCTAAATAAATTATATAAATTAATTTATAATAATTAAATACTAAGATTATTTGATAGTAAAAATTAATTTTGAAAGATATAGTATGGAACCCACCCACACGACCCACATCATATGTGCATGCGCAGCACAGGAAAAGGTTCCCTTTGCAGTGTGAACTTATTATCTTAGTTTTCTTGTTTCTAGAAATTCAAATATTTCTCATTTTGAAAGAAAGCAGTATTATTGTTTTTGTTGATGGGAAATTGGTGGCACACACACAAGTTCTTTGTGTGTGAAACCGCCAACATCAGATAAGGGAAAAGAAAGATTATCTTTTTATTTAGAATTAAATATATGATATTTAATTTAAAATTAAAGCAAGCTTCTAAAATTAATTAGGTATCCCTTTTTCTCCATAAATAGAGGGCTTCTCGATTGATTCAATATGCAATTAGAGAGTCTTATTTTAGGCTATAGAAACTCCATTAGTTTCCCTATAGTAGGCCTGTATAAAAGAGAAAAAGAGAGAAAAAGTTTTTTCATTTTCAGTCTCACTTCACTCATATAACGAGAATAGTGGAAGAAAAAAGTGAGAAGAATAATCTATTAGAAACCCTTAATCCTTCTATGTAGACACGTGCATCAAAGTGGTGACAAGGACTAGACGAGAAAGGTAGTAGTGTCATAGAGAAAGTTGTCCATAAAAGAATTTTGACCTAATTGCTTCAACCAGGTAAGCAATATTTGTGTGTGTGTTTGTGTATATATAAAGCATTGAATTAATATAATATATAACTTTATGTTTTAAAAGTTGGTGTAGCATGGGTGTGATCAAGGAAGGGCGGTCGACCGAGAGAAGCACAAGCCAGTTGATCAGGATTGCCAGATCTGAAAACGAAACTTTTCTCGTTTTTTCTTATTAGTTTCATGTTTTAAACTGCATTTAATATTTGATTTGTTTCCTTTTTTAGTTGATAATTTCTTATTTTGAATTTAGGATGTTTTATTATAAATTTATGATTATTTTTAGTTTTAAAATTTTTAAATAGGTTAGTTTCCTTTTTATTTTTAATTTTCAGAATAATTATTATCCTTATTTTATTTGTAGTTTCTTATCACTGTCAAGGTTAATTTAAATTATAAAAATGTTAGTCCTATCATATATAACGAAGTTGAATTTTATTAATGAAATTAAAGTGTTTATTCTCCGTTTTTCTAGTTTTCTTGTTATACTTTAAAATCAACGAGTAATTGATGTTTGTTCTCCTAGTATTTTGAATGAATCAACATCTTTATAAAAGTCTTATCTTTAGGTATTCTGATTAAATCAATAGAATTTTCTAGTACTCATACAAAATCAACGGATTCTATGAAATTATCCTTTTTTTTTCCAAATTTTTTATACACTGTCGTTAAATTAGTTGGTATTAGAGCCAAATGTTTCTACACCAATTTTTCTCCATGCTACCTCCTTATAGCCTCCACACTCATGTCGCCAAAAAACTTGTCCGCGTCTACAAATGCATGGTAGATCAACTTGCTGTTGTAGAGGAGAAACTAGATGCTCCTGCCCGACAAAGTGTAAACAACGATTTTGAAGGTGAAGAGGAAAATTTGGAAGGTGAGGACTTAAATAAAAATTTTAATTCTTGCCCACTTTTTTACTAAAATTGCAATGAAGAAGATATCTTTGTTGAAGATGAAGAGGGTAGTGATGAATTTACTTGTGGTCCAATCTTCAACAAGAGTGATAGAGAAAACGACAATCAAATAATTAATAATGATCCAATCTTTGACAACGATGATGGAGAAGAGGAAGATCAAGACAATTATCTCTATTCGTTTTGACTATATAGAAGGTAACAAAAAAGACCATTTAGTTTCAAATTCTACCACAGTCATCGACGATGATATTGTTCTTTTTCCGTGTCTCTTTTCCGACGTTCCTTTCCATGTGGTGGTTCCCAACGTAATTGTGTTTAAATTTGATGTGATTCACTTTATTTTGGCCTAGCATAGAAAATAATCGCATCCATGAGTTCGATAAATTTTTTGCTTTCAAGGTGGTTCATTGCGAATTCACGAAACAAATTTTTCTCTATCCATATCAATTGAAGCTACTTCAGATCCGACAACGTGAGTGTAACCAAGGAAGGGCATTCGACCAAGAGAAGCATAAGCTGGTTGACCAGAATTGTCGGAACTTTTCCCTTTGTTTTTATTAGTTTTGAATTTTAAACTACTTTTAATATTTGATTTGTTATCTTTTTTTAGCGGATAATTCCTTATTTTGAATTTAGGGTCATTTAATTTAAATTTAGAATTATTTTTAGATTTTAAATTTTTAAAAAGGTTAGTTTCATTTTTATTTATAATTTTCAAAATAATTTAATTCTCTTATTTTATTTGTAGTTTCTCATTACTGTTTGGGTTAATTTAGACTAAACACATGTTAGTCCTTGGTAGAAATTTTATTAATGAAAATGGAGCGTTTACTCTCTGTTTTTCTAGTTTTCTTAGTATTCTTTAAAATCAATAGGTGACTTATGTTTATTCTCTTAATATTCTGAGTGAATCAATAGGTTTATAAAAGTCCTATCTTCTTATCATATTTTGATTGAATGAATAGAATTTTCTGATATTCATAGAGAATCAACGGATTTTAAGAATTTATCCTTTGTTCTTTTTTTTTTTTTACATGCTTCTGCTACAGCTAAAGTTTAATAAAAAATTTTATTATTTATAATTTGTACCTTCACTTGTTTCTGCAATTTTTCTCTAAAATTGTTTTAGAAAACCAGTAATTAGACCAAAGACTAGTCCGATAAAATCTCTTAGTTACCCTAGTAACGCTTCATGGGCTATTTGGCACAAGAGAAACAAGGTGATTTTTTGAGAATTTGGGATTCAGCTACAGCTTGATGATTACTTTCGTATGGATATCACTTAGAGAGTCCAGCTCGTTTTCTAGAGACACTATGATCAATTCTCAAGAAAAGCTTTTTCATTTTTCAGACTCAGAGTTCAAGTTCTATGGTTAAAGCTCCCAGAATCTCATTCTTGTTCATTGGATTTCTCCTTTGATTAGATTAAGGTAAATATGAATAATGCAGATTAATGTGGGTTCCCCTGTTACTGCTAGATACAGGGAATTTTTTGACTTATAAAGACTTTTCCAAAGGTTGTTTTACTAAGCATATCGGCAACAAGTTTTCTTATTAGTTAAATTGTATTGTATTATTAAGGTCATTAGTATTATTCGACATAACTACGTTGTTTTAAACTTTGAGATATTCTAGATGGCGGTTCCTCGGAGAGTTCATCTAACTTGGGCTATGCTGCTGTATTTGTTGATGCACGTCACCTTTAAAAGGTAATTAGGTTGCAGACAAGCTTGCTTTGGTCGAAGCTTATTCTACTAGTTTTCAAAGGTCACATACCACCCAAATTTTCTTCAGACTTTCTTTGCTCATGATGGTGTGGGTCTTCCCCAATCCTGTTTTTTGTAAACACGATGATGTAGTCTTTTTATTCTTGTCTAGGTTATTTCCACTGGGTTTTCCTAATCAAGAGTTTAAACATGGCATCATTTTGGATTTCTCCTTTAGGAGTAGACCTTACATTTCACTAAATCAATGACAGAAGCGATAACAATATTTTTTTTTTTCTCCTCTTCAGGATGGAAGTTTTATTCCATTTTTATCTCTAAAGTTTTTTTAATCTTTTTTATTTCCTTTGGAGTGGACCTTATTCTTTTTCTTTTTCTTTTTTTTTTTCTAACCTCCTACGTGTTTAGTTTATCATTTAATATTATTTTAGAATGAGGAGTTTGGTGGACAACTGAGTAATTACTGGTGGTGAATGCTAATTTAGTTGAGTTGTTCTAGTAACTTTTAATATCAGTTATTCTCTCTCATCATTCATTAAAAAAAGGACTTGCAAAATTAGTTAGGGAAAAAATATTCTGTATACCTAGTTTATTATGTCATTATGCTTATGTGGTACATCCATCTAGTAAATAGATCATGATATTTGGATGGTTAATCCCTGGTAGCTCCATTTAATTTTCTGTCTTTAATAGATCATCCTAAATCCTCCATCTCATATTATCTCTCTTTCTCCCTGTTTTTTTCTGGTGCCGTTTTGGCTAACTTTTTTAGGGTAACACCTCCGAGTTAGTTGCTCGACTTCGGCTTTAAGAAAGAGATGTCGGCATGCATGGATAGCCCTTTATTGTTGGTGATGTGGCTAAGTCTTAGTCATGGGTGGATGTTGGCGTGCTTTTAGGGGCTGGCCACTGCGTCTTTGGCTGCTCCGGGGTTTTTGTCGCTTTGGCATCACGAAGCTTTTGAAGGGCACGTTCTCCAGTTGGAGATTGGTAGTGATTTGTGACCTCCACAAATCAATGGGTTAGGGGTTTGTTGGCTGCTTTGGATCCATGTTACACTACTCACTCAATCCCCCTCAGACTCGGAAGTCGTTTGTTATAAGAGACTTGTATTTGTGTGCTTCTGGAATTTTCTCTCATCTTAAGTATTTATTGTGATCTAATAAAGGCATTACGGATTAATCATTTATAGGTAGCTATGTGTCTAATCCGCTATATTTGTTTTTACGTGGCGTAGTGGGTGGCCTTTAGTATGTTGATCACTTGATCTTGATTGATCGAAAGTAGCCATTAGTTGTAGAAAGTGTTTTTGGAAGAGTCATATATGTACTCGATACTCAGTTTGTCAATCACAAACCCTGATCCGGGTTCTGACACGGCTGATTTATTTAACTTAATTAAACCAATCTTAATTAAAATCGCCAATTAAGCAATTAGTTTATTTATAAAAATGTGTTAAGTTTTAAAACTTTTAAATGATTACTTTGACATTAAGGCAGTTAAAATTAAATAATAAAAACCAATAATTACGAGCCAGGCCGCCCCAGACCTACATTAATGCACACACATAGTATCGACACAAATAAATACAACTACAGTCCAAATCAAAAGAAAATGATTAAAATATTACATGTCTTGATCAGATAATCAAATAACCTAGATAGTAAGATCCAACAGTCCACGTGTATGTCTAGCGTCTTACTCGACGCTATGCTGCCAACCGCCTAGGAGGGGAAAAGTTTTAAAAATAATAAAACTATGAGTGGAAGGCTCAGTAGGATGTTAAGCTTTGAAAACATTAATCTTTAATATGAAAATCATTATTAACACAAGAATTATGAAATACTGTAAATAAAGTTCATTAATTCCATTCTTACCATTTAGTCCATTATTCATCTGGAAATAGTCTCATCATTTAGTCTCAGGCAAAGCCATTATAATTACCACCATAGTGGCCCAGCTGGGTTTTAGAGCCTACCCCCAAGTTTGCTCTCTACACGATCCAATCTCTAAGTATGACATCATGTCCTAATATATCATCCCGAATGGTGTTTATGACACGTTTGGCTCTATATCATTATTCAAGTCTCATATTACCGGGTGTTTTCATTTACATTCATTATTCTATTCCTTATGGCCATTCCATTGTTCAACAGTCATTGAAAATAATCGGTACATTGCTTTCGATCATTCCTCAAAACATTTTCAAAGAAAAACACTTTGTGGCCAAAACCCTTTTTAAAATCATGGCTAACAAAGAAGAGGGACTAGAGTCCTACCTCTTTATCTTGTATGATAGTACTCACACTATAGTCCTGACCCGCTATATGTCAACTCCATGAAACCACAAATGACCTTAAATGTAATTTAAATCTGTCAATATCTACCTTAGAGTATCTTACAATACTATACTAATTTATGATGTCTTAGTGTGTCATTTTTGTTCACAAAATCATGCCATAAGATTAAAGTCTCTATTTATGTTTTAAACAGTAAAAACTGGTAAAAATTAGTCATTTTTTAAAAGTTTGGTCGGCTTACCAAATAGCTCTATTCGGCCTACAGACCATCTAGGTCCAACCTGTTGAGCTCACTTGAGTTCGGCCTGCCAAATATTTGAATCTGGCCTATCAAACTCTTGAATCTGGCCTGCTGAACTTTGAGTTTGGCTTACCGATTTGTTGAAATCTGAAAAATTTTAGGTTTCGAGCCTTAGCCTCCTTGAGCTCAAAATCTCATTTTAAACTTGTATTTAGTTCCTAGAGTATACATAACATTCAGAAATGATAGAAAAACACATTGGAACACATTTAAACACTTTTAAACAAGTTTTACATAAAAATTTTCAAATTATTCCGCAAATGAGAAAAAAAGAGAAAAAACTTGATTTAGCTAGATTTTGTCCAATCGAGCTTAGATTCATGAAGGTTTGGGTTCCACAAACTTAGATAGAAGGGTTTCTAAGCTAAAAGAAACTCGGATTTCAACTTGCAAAGAGAATTGAAGAATTTGGGGCAAAATTTGCAATTTTGAAAATAAAGTAAACTAACCTCAAATTAATCCTTGAATCGAGTTTATGGAGGCTGAAACATGTTCCTGGATTTCCAATTCCAACTGAGGGTCAAGGCTCTAGCTCAAATTTTGAAACAAAATGAGAGAGAGAAGAGAGAGAAAAAGGCAACGAGAGAGTGTGTGACGAGTGAGAGAGTGGAAGGGTGAGGAAGTGAGAGTGATAGGGAGATTAAAAAAAGGGAAAGCAGGGTGGTTTTTAATAGGAAAACCATGTTCAGCACATGGTTTTGGTGGAGCAGTATCGAATATGTTTGAGTTTTGGTAAAAAATGACCTGTTTGGAATTTGGTAATTTGTTTTGTTCTAAAATTTAAAATAACAATTTAAAACAAATAAAAACAATTAAGAGTGAGATTATTTAGAAAATATTACAAATTAATTAAATTAAGTTCAAATTACATTAAGGTACATAAATTTTCCATTTTACACGCTAATCATACTTAATTAATTTCTTAGTGTTACAGTGTCTCGGTTTTCCATTGCCAAAATTCAACACACTTTTTTTTTTTTTCGTTAAACTTCATCGAAATTTATTGATTAATCTGACCTTTGTTTGTTGCTAAGTCTTCTTGTATGGTAGGATCATTAATGTCAGTGTAAGAATTTAAATCTCTTATCTCTTGTTAGCGATCTCCCTTTAAAAAAAATAACAATCATCTTCATCTTTCCTTTAAAATAATTTTGGATTTCATCTTTCCTTTTCAATTTTTTCTTTACATTCACGAGATACGGAGATTTCTTTTCTCCATAGAATATCCAATAAATAAACTAATGTCTAATGTATGAGAAACTCCATTCCCTTCATAATATCAACGACGTCTTGAGTACTTATGGATATTCAACTGCCAAAAAAAGCCAAAATTTTTCAGCTTTAAAATAATAATTTTCATGGGGTAAATTATATTGATATCTTTTATATTTTACCTAGAGCCGACAATTTCGGATATAGCACAATGACATGATACTAAAACGACACGAGATAAACAGTGGACCGCATGTTTATTAATTGTGCCATAAATAGGTTGTCATGAATAATATGAAAATAAACGGGCTGGATTCGTGTTAACATGCCTTAACACATTTAATTAAACGAGCCATAAACGTGTTGACATGATACGACATGATCCCGCCTTTTTATAACACATTTAAACTAAAAAAATAAAAATATTTGAAATATTTATAGCAGGTTTGTATTAATTAGATATTGTATTTTTGTTAATTTTCTTTATTGGCTTTTTAAAAAAAATTTAAATTTTTTTAATTTTTAGTTAATTGGGTCATAAACATGTCATATGCGTGTTGTTATCATGTCAACCCGTCACGGCATGTTTAATAATCGTGTTAATCGTGTCATGCCGTATTATGGGTGCCATAGGAGTGTCATGTTCGTGTTTGCATTTCTAGCATGCTTATTAATCGTGTCGTGTTCGTGTTCGGGCTAAACATGTAGTGTTGTAAACATGCCTATACGAACATGGCACAAACACGATTATTGCCACCCTTACTTTTACCTAAATTACATAGACACCCTTTGAACCAAAGTTAATCATACTGATACCCCATAAACTTAACACTGTTAATTTTTTTAAATAACAAAAATGGTTCATTTAATCTTAGCCATTGATCTAAACAATCAAATTCCATATTGATTAAAAAAAACCTTAAGTATGCTAACTAGCCAAACAAGCCTCCCAAAAACACAACCCACCCTACCCCCACAAAAAAAACCCAACCAACCTCTTCTTGACCCTCCCTCCACCTTCCCTTCCTCCAGCTAGCCATCCCTTCGTCCCAACCACCACTCGTCAGCCTTTTGTCCTACACTCATCTCCCCTGCACATCAAGCCCGCCCTAACCCTGCCCAACACCCCCCACCCCCCCACCCCAACCTAGACCACCCTGTTGCCCACCTCCCCTCCCACCTCTCCCACGCCGTTGCCCACCCCCTCCTCCCACCTCACTAACTCGCCGACCTCAACTATATTATGGCCCCAACTTGAATTCTGTTGTCTCGTTGCCCTCCTAACCTTGTTGCAGCCCCCCCATTAGTGCGCCCCCACACCGGTGCCCCCACTCCGATGTCCCCTAGAAAGAGAGAGATAGATGGATGAATGAGGAGGAGGAAAGAGAGAGATTAAGTTTTTTTTAGTACTTTTTGTTTCTATTTTTTTTTTTGTTGTTTTTATCTTAAAAATAAATATTTTATTTGATTTTCAATTTTAAAAAAGTATCTTTTTTTTAATTTTGGTATATTTTTTAATTTTTATGTAAAAATAAAGCATTTAGATGATAATAACTAATTTAGTAAAATCTACTTAAGTAATATAATGCTATTTTGTTTTAGATATGATTTTATGTCTTATGCTATTTAAAAAAAGACCTTTTTCTTTTTTTTTTTGTAATTTTGTTATAATTTTTGAATTTTTAGAGTGAAATTTGTACTTCCAAGTGTGTAAAACTAATTAAACTTGTATCTTTTTTTATGTTAAGCAAAGACAAAAACTTCATTTCAAACTCCATAATTAATTAAAAAAATTTTTGGCTGGATACACGGGCATTTTGAGTATTTTAAGTAAAACTAACAGTTAAATTACGATCAACAGTAATAGTAAGCTGATAGAGGGGGTCTCTTTGTAAATTTTTTGAAAAATGAGAGGTATTAAAGTGATTAGTTTTCATCCAGAAGCTGTCTCCATAATTTAGGTAAAATATAAAGGATGTTAGCCTAATTTACCCCTTGAAATTATTATTTTTTCAAGCTAAAAATTAAGACTTTTTTTAATAGTTAAATGTCCACATGAATATTCAAGAAGTTGGTGATTTTATGAAGGAAATGGAGTTTCTCATACATTAGACAGTAGCTTATTTATTGGATAATCTACGAAGAACGAAATCTCCATAAATGTGAAGAAAAAATTGAAAAAGAAAAGCTTTGACATATTGAAATCCAAAATTTTGAGCTCCAAAAACACAAGGAAAGAAAGTTGAATTAATTAATTGAACACATTTAAGTACAGCACTTCATAATTTTGACTTAACATTTGATATAAGATACATTAGAAAAGTTCCCTAAAAAATACATTAGAAAAGAGAAAAATGATTGAACAAAAGTTATTAAAGACCTATATAAATGTCAAATATTTATTTGATGGGTGTGCAATACAAACGTATTAACATCTTTTAAAATTAATTTTATAACCAATAGGAAAAAAATATAATTCTATTGTGCAATTCTTTTAACTTGTTGCCTCCTTTTGCTTATATATACAAGTACATTTAGGGAAAAAAATCTAATAATTTGCTTGATTCGAGTCATCAAAGGTGCTATGGTTGTAGGTATAGTGAATTGATAATTTAACATTTTTTTTTCTTTGCAATTGTCACAAATGCACACTTGAGTCCACCAACAGTCCAGAGTTCAAGCGTGGTACAAACT
Source organism: Artocarpus hirsutus (assembly GCA_946598075.1). Taxonomy (NCBI): domain Eukaryota; kingdom Viridiplantae; phylum Streptophyta; class Magnoliopsida; order Rosales; family Moraceae; genus Artocarpus; species Artocarpus hirsutus. The sequence continues at coordinate 71,674 of CAMOHE010052926.1, read as the reverse complement.
ACAAAGGATAAAATCGGAGTTATTCGAAAACATGTCCGGTGTTTGAGATCCAAAGAGAGTACTAGATAAGGGACGAATCCGGTAACAGCACAGAGAGAGAGAGAGAGAGAGAGAGATGAGAGAAAGAGGGAGAAAGGCTTTTTACGATAAAAGTGGGGGAATGCATTTTGAATGGTAGGAAAGGGTGTTTGAACTTGTTATTATTATCTTTATAATTAGAGGCTAAGTGAAGGCTCTTTCTGCAATCATTTGGCGTCATATAGAAAAAACTTTGGTACCTTTTATTATGTCATGTTCTCGGTAAATGTATACTTTGCAACTAGTTTGAACTTTTTTTTTTTTTTTTTCTTTTCATGAGTAAAATTATGCGGATGTCTCTTGTGGTAGTAAACAATTAAGAAACCGCCTTTCCCATTTTTAGAATTTAAATTGATTTTTCTTAACATAATGCATGATATTATATATTTATATACTAAGTAAGACACCAGCAAGTTTGTAACTCAATAAGAATATTATTCTTTCAACATTGTAATAACAAATTGAGAATATATTTAAAGCACAAACTTCTTTTCACCAGTTAAACGTATAGCAAAATGTCATTTGTTACGTCATAATTTCCATGACAATGGCATTTTACAATCAACATTTATATGTTATGTCTTTCAGAATATTTGTATTTTTATATCCTGCATTTTAAGTGTATAAAAAATGATAAGGAGATTGTAATATATCTCTCAAATGTTAGAAGTCAAAAGTTGAACATCACACATATAAATAGGAAAACATGCATTTTCCTAAGTGTTTTGGATCAGCATCTAATACCATGGCGCTGAATTGGTAAGATAGACGAGACAAAGGCCTAGGCATTGTGGCGCTCAAAGAGCAACATTGCGGCATTGTGGTGGTTTAGGCATTGCCACAGCACTTGAAAGGGTGGTGCACAACACTCGTCCACATACTACAATATCAATTTATGTGACATTTTGAAATGTTTCAAACTATTGTGTTGATTGGTTATACGCTTTCATCCAATATATTATCAATAAACTTATCTATTGTAATAGATATATTGTTTCATAAAATGACACTTTTATGCAAAAGGTTGTATGAGTTATAACTAGAAGTGTAAATTTGGGAAGGGCCAAACGAGCTGGCCCATGGCCTATCCCTTCTGGCCCAGGCTAAGGGTTTGGGCCTAAACTAGAACTTGATTAGACCAACTATTTTTTTAAATTTTCTTATAAAAATTCGGGTGGCTAGGGCTAGGTTGGGCTAGTCTAATTTTTCCTTTTGGCCAATATGGACCTAAGGCAGGCCCAAGCGGTACGAATTAACACCTCTAGTTACAACATTTGTATCTATGCATGAAAAGATACCTTTATGTTTTTATTACTATTCTAGATTTTACAAGTTTCATATCTTATTCTAGAAAACTATATTATTGCTATATATAATGGTCACGATATTGATGCCTTAGACTGGCACAACACCATGTGTAGGAGTGCACAGTTGTTGAGCTCCTTATTCTGCCCAGCTCTACTTGGTCTATTCAGATCTATAAGAGAAGAGAAGGCTTTAGAGTATAGGGACACTGGTGTGTTGTTTGCCAAAAGCACTCCGATGCTTAAGTCAGTATTATGATTGGGAAGAGCAAGGGGAGAGGCCAAATAGGCAAGAGAAAAATTCTTGTACCTTTGTGGTGAAGTTGATGCTTCTATTTATAGAGTTTACCTTAGATCTGGGTGTGGACCGGGTTTGGCTTGTGACCTAATTGTACTACTGTAAGGAGCCTAGGTGGCTAGTAATAGGTGTCACGATCTCTAGAGAATGAGAATTGCCTAATAGAGGTCTAAGATGATGCTATGTTGTGGTCTTCGAGTATGATCCACTACTGTGTGATCTAGTCGGGGTCTGATCACCTTACTGATACTATAGAGTTATTCTTCATGGTTGCTTCGGCTTGGTTAGATGAATCCTAATCGAAATCATGGTAGGATTGATTTTGGTGGGACATATTTTGGTACAACTGATCTTGATAGGACTGATCCTGGTCAGACGTATCTTGATGGACTTGTTTAGTGGTCTACTCTACCTATTTCTCACCTAACTTGGTGGCCTTATCATATTGACCTTTAGGCATCTTTGGGTTGGTCTTCTCGGCCTACCTTCTTGGCCTACTTGGTGCCTTCTTCGATTGACCTACTAAGCTTTTTTGGATTGGTCTTCTCAGCCTATCTGCTTGCCTTCTCAGATTGGTCTTCTTGGCCTATTGGCCTTCTAGGCCTTCTCAGGTTGTCCTTTTTAGCCAACTTGATTGCCTACTTAGTTAGATGTTTGGTTCAAAAAGGGTGTGGATTTTAAATGGCCTTCCCATCATGAAAAATTCTCCCATAACACTGGTCCTTCGAGACTTTGGTGATATGAGTCATTAACACTAAAGTTTGATGTAATCAGAATATATGTTTTTAGTGAGTCTTTCGAACAGACAATCGTAGGCCTAGTTGGCCTTTTTGGACACATGGTTGGTCATAGATAGTCATGTCTTCTTTGGTCAGCTATAGCCTTCTTGGACCTAGTTAGACTCTCCATGGTGCCTAAGGTCTCTTGGTTCACTGTAATCTTTTTAGACTTAGTCAAACTCTTCGTCGGACTTAAGGCCTTTTAATTGGTGGTAGCCTTTTTGTGCTCTTTGCCTTGGACCTAGTTGGCCATATTTGGGACCTAGTCTTTTCTGGTTGGCCATAGTCTTTTTGGACCTAGTCAGATGCTACATTAGGCCTAAGGTCTCTTAATTGATCGTAGCCTTTTTTAGAATCTTTGTTCTAAACCTGGTTGGCCGTTGCCTTATTGAATTTAGTCAGACTTTTCATTGAAGCTAGGATCTTTTGGTTGTTTGTAACCTTTTTGGACATGGTCAAACTCTTCATCAGACCTGAGGGCACTGGTTGGCTATAGCCATATTTGACCTAGTCATACTATTCATTGGACATGAGGTCTCTTGGTTGGCTGTGGCCTTTTTGAACTCTTCATCCTAGACATGGTTGGCCATAGCTAGGACGACCTAGTCTTTTCTAGTTGGTCTTAGCCTCCTTAGGACTAGTTAGTCCTAGTGGACATGGTCAGACTCTTGGTTAGACCTCTGGTCAAATGCATGGTCAAATCTTGTTGACTTGTAGTTGGACCTACTTGGAACTGATGGACCAAGTCAGACTCTTGGTCACACCTATGGTCAGATGCATGGCTAACTCTTGTCAACCTGTGGTCGGACCTAGTCGGAACTAGTGGACCTGGTTAGACTCTTCATCTGACTTGGTCAGACTCCTAGTCAAACGTATGGTCAGATGCATGGTCAGATCTTGTTGACCTATGATTAGACCTGGTGGACCTGGTTGGAATCCTGGTACGACTTATGGTCTGATGCATGGTCAGATCTTGTTGACCTATGATTGGACTCCTGGTTAGACCTAGTGGTCCTCTTCTTGGGTTCCTAACGCTTAGTCAGGTGACCTTGTTGTCCATTAGTCTTTTGACCTTCCTAGGAATGGGAAGCGGAAGAGGTGAAGTTGCTGGAAAGGCACGATGCCCTCCTTCTGGCGCCAAAATATTAATGTCTGAAACCAACACAACACCACTTTCGGGGGCGTACGATGTTCGGGTTCCTTATTCTGCTGGCTCGGCTTATTCTGATCGAATCTACTAGAGAAGAGAAGGCTTCAAAGTAAGGGGATGCTAGTGTGGTATTTGCCAAGGGCACTCCGATACTTGAGTTAGTATTCTGATTGGGAAGAGCAAAGGGAGAGACAGAGTAGGCAAGGTAATAATGCCTGTACCTTTATAGTGCAGTTGATGCTCCTATTTAGGCAACTTGGATCCAAGTGTGGATTGGGTTTGGCTTGTGACTTGGTTGTACTGTTGTACAGAGCCTAAGTGGCCAATGACAACTGTCACGATCTCTAGAGACGGAGGATTGCACAACATAGGGCTAGGATGGTGCCACGTGGTGGTCTTTGGGTATGATCCATTACTGTGTGATCCGGTTAAGAATTATTTTATATTATGTTACTTTCTACCCTTATATATATTCCTTTCAAATTAAGTATACCAAAAAAAAAAAAAAAAAGATATGAAGTCTATTAGACGTTGCATTAAGATCCACATAGAAGAAGCTAAATAAATTAAATAGTTGTGCGTTTGTGTCGAATTATTTTCAATTTATGCATTATTAAATTTATATCTATAATTGTTCTATCTTACTTTGATTGTTCCGCATATATAAAGTAGTAGATATATAATTGCCCTTTCAGTCAGACATACATCTTCTTTTTGACATATCTTTAGATGAATATTGTCTTGGTGCCATGTTTTACACTATTGGTCTCGTGGATTGCTTTAAGATTAATTTTGCAGAACAGAGATAAAAGAAAAGCGTAGAACCGGGTTTATCTTCTATTAATAAAAGCACAACAAATGATTCTTTTTTCCTACTTTGTTGTGTGGAATGGGCCATGGATGCCAATACCACATTGAAAGCTTTCAAGGCGCTTTTTTAGCTGGAAAAAAAAAAAAAAAAAAGAGAGAAAGAGAAATTCAAATTATTATTATTTTTTTAACCTGCTAATCTGGAAAATAATTTTGCACAATTCACTGCGGGGTCAACTCAGAGGAAAAAGAACATTAATCACTTTTTAGTACTCTTTCTACTATGTTTGGTACCATCGGGCATAAGATTCTGACGACTTTTGATACAGAAAAAGGTAAAAGCCAGATTGGGGCTACCCATGGAGTTCTGTCCACAGGGAACGGTCAAATAGATCAGGCCAATTATTCCTCTTTTTGTACTGTATGTTTTGTCCTAAATCTGATGCTGTGTTTGACAAGATGGTATGAACCATTAGTTATAACTATTTTTTTGATTGGAACTAATTTTATAGGTTAAAACCAAAATTGAAGTTGTCACTGGTGTTTGACAGTGTTGTTAAAATTGTAGTGTGAACCACATGTGGTTTGAATTAATGTTTGATTGGTTGTAGTTAGAACCACAAGTTAAAAAGTAATGATTTTTTTTTTTATTTTTTTTATTCATTATTTACCATGAAATAATTAATTAATATTTTAAGTATAAATATTTAGCATGATTTTTCATTATGATGTTGTCAATTAGTTATTATCATATGTGCTACCTGCTGTATCACATTTTTCTCAAAAAAATTATAAAATGCCAAAGAAATTAGGCTAAGAAATTAGGCCAAAATATTTAGCTTTAGGAATATTTGGAAATGAAAAACTATTGTTGAAGCTGTTCCAACACACAACCAAAGTTCATAACTTGATGGATACCTTGAACATACAAAATTAGCTAGTTCCCTTCAGGCCTAGTGTCTCATTCGTCACCTTCGACAATCTTCCCACATTCGCTGAACCAAAGCATTCTTATATTCTCGCATCATCTCTTCACCTCATCATTTATTTACAGATGCATGGGCACCCGGGATTTTGTTGATATCATCACCACCATAGTTATGGAATCGGGTGTTCCCTTCCTGTAACACCAACCTAGAACAGCATCATTGTCGAAGTGGTGTAAAAGGCTATCATCTTTCCCATGAAACTCGTTGTTAGTGTCCTCCTTCTTGGTGCATATGTTGATAAAATTATGGACCCCCACACAAGCAATTGGAATCAGTGCTTGCTTCTCAATTGTGTTGCTATTCATTTGCTTTAAAATTTTTAAGCGTGCCTTCCACACACCAAACGTTCTTTTGATGCAATTCCTTAGTGTTGAATGTTTTAAGTTAAAGTGCTCCTTTAGTGAATTAAAACAGTACTGCATTTCATATATTCTTACAAATGACAAATGGTTTGTCGAATGGTGTAAGAATATAGCTCCGAGTTGCATATCCAAAATCTACTAAATAGTACTTCCCTACTAGCAAGGATGTTAGCATAGGTGTACCCAAAAAATGGATATATGTGCATAAAATCACAATTAATAAGTAGGTGCACACAACAATACCTTCTAGTGGAATTAGAAATGCATAATGTTGTATCATGTCTTGCAACACACATGAATCATGTGCAGATCCCTTCCATGTAGACAATATGTAGGTAAACTGCAAATCAAATGAGCATGCTGCTAACACGTTAAACGAAAAGGTCCCCTTTCAATTTTGATATTTTGCTTGCTCAAATGATGGTGGTCCACATGGAATATGTGTACCATTAATTACACCAACACATGATTGAAAAAAATGAGGATTAATACCATTTGTGTATTTTGCTATATTACATATGCTTTTAAAAAAGTTTTCACACATACATCGAGGTAATTTGAATACTTCTCTCAATTGTCTTGAATAAGATTTGGTGTTTTGTTGTAGTTTGGGTGTATAATGAATTGATATGGTAATGAATATATCGCTCATAAAACCTCTGAGGAGCATCGAGATATTGTTTCTCTCGAGTGTTGCTAATGATCCTGTGCTTCTCGGTTTGATATGGCATGGCACACAATATGCAGAAATATCATGAGCTTTTCATTGACGTTGACCTCGTCAAAAGACCGCAAGGTTGTGTGTTCTTGCAAGATCTGAGTCAAGACTAAAAATTGGTTGCGTGTCATTCTCACTTTGTTGTGCAACGGTCTTTCATGACCATTAAGTAATTCTGCCACCTTCATTGTTCCCATTAATATTGGTGTGTGCATAAGGCGTCTTTGTGGCCTATTAGCCCGCTATCATTGCTCAAGATAAGCAACAATGACCATACGCAAATCATCGTCATCTATACCTAGCCTGCCTTCGCCACTATTTAGGCCATAGAGATAAAAAATCTTGTATCCATCATGGATAACTATTTTTGTAAAAAAATTAGACAAATGCATTTAACAACATAACTAGAAATGCCAAAATAATACAGCAACAATTAGCAAATGTCAATAGTCCAACAAATTACAGTCACCAATGCACGAATAATTGTTTAAAATAAACAATGTCTCAATATATTATACAGAGAATGAAAATTAAACAAAGTTGGTTAGTACATAGGGAAATTGCTTGGACATATACTCTTTGATTAACTGTCTATGATCGTCATCATTATCATTCTCTAAAAACACTATCTGTAATCTAATGTCGTCTTTTAGTACCATTTGCAGCCTTAGTTTCTCACAGCCCGTGTATCCCATTTAGTTTCTCACAGTCCATGTATTCCATTTGTGTAAGAATTTGGATGCACTTGGCAAACTGAGCATTAGGCTTTGTTTTTTAATCTACAATAGCTTGCTCCATTATCTTCAGCCAACTCTCCCCTTCGTCAGTTTCCTTTATCTTCCTCTTGCCCCTACCAACACTTTGTGAGCTTGAACCAATTCCTCTAGTGCCATTAGAAGAGGTTAAGCGTAAGCGATTTAGTCAACTCCTAACATCATTCACCACATCATCAATATGGTGTTCTTCTTGTGCAAGAATTTCTGTAAGGTTACCATCCTCAGAAAAGTACTCAGGTACTGGGACATGGGATGAAATAGTACCAAACATCAAAGAACCCAAAGCTGTAGAACTAGCAAAAAAGGAATCCAATGTCATGAAAGATGGATATCCATCTTTACTGAAGAACCTAGTTGATCTTGGATTACTCTAGAGAGCAAAAGTTAAAAAAAATTTAAATTAAATAAAAGTTTTGGATGTTTGTAAAATAATTATCCATATGCAAGCATAGCATGCTCTATGTATCTTAATTAGTTCAAGATGATATTTGTAGAGAAATCAAACTCACCGCTCTTAGGGTTGACCCCTAACCCTGTCGCACCATTTAAAATCTTAAGAAATGCCCATTCTTTCCACAGGTTCTCTTCCTTATGTTTAATTTGGGTTGGCATTAGAAGATAATTGAAATGTGTGTCAAGTAGGTCGCCCAAGTCTTACATAGATTCTTATTCAGTTTACATTCTCTAGTTTGTGTAACAAGATCTTGAAGAAGTCTAATCAATAATTCAGTCCTCTCCGTAGTCCAAGCGATAGAGTCTTGCCTGCTCCTAGGCATTTCCTTTTATATGATAAAAAATTATTTTGTATGTCGAACAAGTTATAACATGATTCAATTTAGACAGAATTTAAACTTGAAGAAAGAAAAAATTTCACAAGCTCAGCGATATAAGTATAAGCTTACATCATTTGTGCTCGAACATATCCTCTCGACACCATATGCAACCAGGGTCAACATCATTAGCCATAAACATAGGAAACCATATAGAAAGGAATAAAGGAAGGCCTACCTATAGACCAACTATAAACTGGCAACACAGCACCAAAGGACACATTTAACAAGCAGCAAACATCATCACTCAATATGCCAACATTTATCATAGCCTGTTATCATTGCCTATCACTCAAAACCTCTTTGTGGTAGCCACTCGTCCAAAATTGGACCTTTCTCAAAAACAACAAAAGTGGGCTTCAAGGTTACAAAATACAGAGGCTTAAAAAAAGGAGTCTTTAAGAAGTGCAAATTGGACTAGAATCATGGCATCAAAATGACAATATCCACAGATTGCCAAAAATAGCAAAAATGACAATGAATTTTTTACAAAACGTTAGTGTTCAAAGATCACCAGTGACCAAATCAAAACATCAAAACAGATACAATGACCAAAAGGAAATGGGATCAAAATGACAATGTCTATAGATCACCCAATATAGAAGAAATGACAATTTCCATGGCCAAAACGATAGTGTTCAAAGATCAGCAGTGAAATGGATAAATAGCAAATCAAATGGAATGACCAACGTTAATGAGTTCAAAATGACAATATCCATAGATCACAAAAATAGTAGAAATGATAACAAATTTTTTTTTGCAAAATGACAGTGTTCAAAGATCACTAGTGACTAGATCAAAACAATAAATTAGATACAACGACCAAAATGAAATGGGACCAAAATGACAATGTCCACAAATTACCAAACATAGAAGAAATGACAATTTCCTTTAGCAAAACAATAGTGTTCAAAGATTGGTAGTGAAATGGATAAATAGCAAATCAGATAAACGACAATGTCCACAGATCACCAACTATAGTAGAAGCAGCAGTAATACAACAAAACGACAGTGTTCAAAGATCACTAATGAACAACACAAAATAGCAAATCAGATACAACGATAGAGGAACATTGCGAACGTCAATAACAATTAGAGCTAGGTATATAAATGTGAAAAGTGCCAAATTTGAACCAAGGGAGGAGAGGGAGGACTCCTTTAACAACCCAAAGTTAGTATTGGAGTTTTTCGCCAACAGAGCCTTTTCTTCTACTGTAAGAAGGATGAGATTTCTCTTGGCTTAAATCGCTGCTTTGGAGGGCCACCAGAGGGTTTTTTTTTAGATGGTGTTTACATGCTGTAGGTCCCATAAACAAAGGAGAAATAGTTCTAGAGGCTTAAGGATGAGGCCATAGAACTGGTGCCGTGTTGTGGAATAGAGGGGAGACATTGTCAATAATGGCACATAAATAGAAAAATCAATGAAAGAGGTACAAGTGAGAGAGTTTTTTTGTCTTTAGAGAGGATGAATCATCGAGAGCCAATGAGATCAAATAATGGGTTGTCTTAGGGGCATTAACAATTTGAGAAGAGGAAAGATGCTTTTAGAGTTAAAATTGATACCAATTGTGTTTAGTCAAGAAGGAAATTTTTTCTCTTCGAAGGAGACGAACCCAAAGAAAACTTTTCTCAATCTTTATGGGCTTTTTTTAGGGGCAGCGAGTGAGCAACAACAAGTGGTGATGAGATGAAATTAGGGTTTGAATCAATAAGAGAGAACCATAGTCCTACAAAAAGATTGATCTTTCATAGGGGTTTTTCTCTCTCATGAGAAGAGAGAACTCATGCAAAGAGGCAAAGTTGAAGAAGGGGGCATAAATTTTAGGGTTTGAAACAATAAGATAGAATGGAGGTGCTGAAAGAGAGATTGATATTTGTGGATTTTCATAGGGGCATTAACAATATAAGAAGAGAGAACTCATGAGAAGAGGTGAACTATAAGAAAAAGATGATTTTGGAGGCATTAAATTGAGAAGAGGAGAGGCACTTCTAAGGTTGAGAGAATTGAGGAGGCGTTGAATTGAGAAGAGGAAGTAGAGTTAGACCTACTCATAATCATTGGGTTCAATGTTTGGTCTGGATTGATGTTGGGCCAAAAGTAGTAGCAGTTACAACGAAACTGCTCAGTTTGGACTGAGCAACCAAACAGGGGGTAAATAGCAACAAACTCAGTTTTTTATTATTATTATTATTATTATTATTATTATTATTATTATTATTACATCACATGAAATGTAGACTCCAAACCTAACTTTCTAGATAACTCCACTAACTAGCTAAAAGCTATTCTATGACTATATATATATATATATATTTTCACATTATACTATATTTTTTAGAGAGAACAAGAAAAGGAAGGGTAGAGAGAGTGCGTGTTAGGACAGGTAGGTCGGTGAGTTGCCGGTCTATTGGCCTCCAATCTTCGATTGGAGGGTTGTCATTGGCTGATCATCATGGTCCTGGAGTTCATGCCGCTAGGGGAGAGAAAGTTAACTTGGGTTAGAGGTCAAGCATGGAGCTAGAGAGGATATAAACACTATTGCTAATTTGGTCTTCGAAACAAGGAGAAAGGAGGAGGCTGTACCGTCCGTGGAGGTCGTCGGTGGCTTGGTTTTCCTTTGGTATAGAGTTGGGGCGATTGGAAAAGCGCTTGGCTCAGCAGCTTGGGTTTGCCATAGGTGGGGCAGGAGAGGTTGTCATCTACTAGATGTCAGTGTTGAGGGACCTTTCCTTGGCTGGGTGTGCGGTCATGCCACTAGGAAAAGGTGGGATGTGGTTGTGCGGGTCTCGTCATAGGGGTCATCCAAAAAAGGGCTGTGGGAGCTATCTGGTGAGCAGATGGCTAGAGTGAGGTAGCTGATGCTTTTAGGTGGCTAGAGTTGAGGGACTTTGGATCCGTGTATTGCAGTCATGGTAGTGTTTTGAGCTTGTGTTTTTGTTGCCTTTGTGTATATAATACCCAAAAAAATCCAAATAATTAATCAATATAATCAATTAAGGATTTTTCAATAACTACACTATTAAATTTGTAAGAAGCATGAGTTTATAGCTTAAGAGCATATATTTCAGTATAATAATCAAATATTTGCTTGGTTATACTGACAGAATCCAAGAATACGAGTCAATGGTTTTCATAAAAGGCCTGAACAATTTAGTTTACACAAAGATTCCTATAATTCCACAATTTTATGATTTAAAGTGAATTTGTGTAATGATAGAGAAAATTCTAGAATCTAAATGATTCGATTTACATATTTAAGTCAAGGATTTTACTTGGAAAATATCATGTGTAAATTTTGAGACTGAAGGAATTATGAAATTTATATAAATATTCCAAAATTCTATCAAAAATATCAAAGTTAAATTTATTAACTTTTGTGATTAAATAATTTGATTGATAATTTCCATAGCAATTTAAGGTGGAAAAAATTTCAATCCTTAAATATGTTGAGAATTTAAATTACAAGAATTTTCAAGTATGGTAGGGTTAATAGTATGCCGAGAAACACACTATTACATAGAAATCCTTAACTGCTTATTAGTTAAAAATCTAAGTCATGTGATTAGCATTTTTGGTGAAAATGCTACTTGAGTTCAGAATTGACCATGTTATAGATAATGTCAATACCGAGGTAGAGTGTAGAAATTATTAAGATTATTTTTATGTAGTCTAAAAATAGATTTAATATTGAAAACAATTTAGCTTTTACACAATTTAAAATTTATATAGGTACTGGCTTATACCGATGTTTTTTTTAGATCGTATTGAGCCAACCTAATAGAACCAAAATTTTCCCCGACAACTAGCTAGTCTCTTCCAATCAGTCAAAAATTTAGCTGCTTGGAGAAACATAGAGACAAAGTCTCAAAAAGTCCATAAAGTTTCACACAAAGTGGATCTTGCCTCCAAAGGAGACCATATCTTGCACTATTCTTTAAAGTTGAATATGACATGACTTATTGATGAAAATTTTCTCCTCCTTTCCCTTAAGTAAGTAGCGCCACCCATTAGTTCCATTAAGTATAATTTTTGTACTTTTTAAAGCTTACTTGGAGACTTGAAAATCAAGATCAAAAGGTTAATTTGTATTAGCTTTAGGCCTATAAACATACCTTATGACTTCAAGGGCTCATATTGCCATTTTCCTATCCATTCTTTCAAGGGAAAAAAAATTTCTCCTCCATAATTTTGTGAAGAACCTATGACCTTCCTTCTTTCATTTTCTATAGTTTTTCTTCTTTTTCGCACCCACCAGAAAAGCACTAGCCAAGACTAAGTTCAAGGAGGAGATTTTGGTGGAACCACTCAACGATAAGTCTTTAAGGGTATAAATACCAAACCTTTTTCTCTTTTTAAGTTTAAGAAATGATTTACGATTTTATTTTTGTAAAGTTGGCATGTAATAAGTTTTATTTATACTCATGTTATCGTTTTTGTAAATTTTTATGGATGCAGTTTTAGTTTATGCATGTTTGGTATGAAAAAGTTAGATCTAGGTTATGTTGTGTTTTTAAAGAGATTTTCCACTTTCTTTGACTTTGAGAATGACTCTTGAAAGATCGGTTTTAATGTAATGTTAAACCTAGGAATTTCTAAGTCACAACCACTTAAATGATTTTGTTTAAGATGATAAAAGCTGGAATCTCGACGTAGCATATTTTATTAGTTATCACAACAATGTTGCAGGAGAAGTTGCAACATGAGTTGCCACATTAGCTGCAACATCAGTAGTACATATGGCTTAAATATTATATTTTTTTTATTGGAAACCTCATCTTGTTATTTAACAAGACTCCTGTAGTAATTATGGAACCACCAGTGGTGTTTATCAATACTTTTTCAATAGATGCCGCGTGTGATCTCACTACATTGAGTTGCAACCTCTATAGTATAGAGTAGTTTTTGTCTAGAAACTGCTCAGCTTATGCTTGTAAAAGTTGGAACCACCCAGTTTATTGCTCGCTATGATTCTGTAAAGCTGTAATTTGATCAGTAGTGACTTTGGGAACTTCTTCTTTAAGTGTCGTATATGATGTTGCAACATGAGTTACAACATCAAGAGTGTAGATGTCAAAATTATCCAGTTCTTTTTAACACTTAAAGATGAAATGCATAGTTTACTATCATACAAGATTATCGCTACAACAATAGTATAGTTCATGACTGTTCTAGAATAGTTTTCATTAGATGTCATAAAAGATATTGCGACATAATTGTACGACTTCGATAATGCAATTTATGTTTTGGGTGGATGGCCCTCAAAATAGTCCGAATCACGATTTTTGTAAAACATGAACATTTTAAGTCTCAAGGAGACGAAGAATTTTCATAAAGAAACTTTTGAATATTTTGCCTCTAAAAAGGAACTTTTAAATGGATTTAGAAAAATGCTCTAATGGGTAAAGTTTACAAAATCATTACAAACTAAAATGTTAAAGATAGAAAATGGACTTTTTGGAAGCATGGAAGTTTTAATCCTTAACAAAATGAGGAACTTCTATAAAGGAAACTTTTATTAAAACTGTCTTTGATATACAGTTTAAGGTGGCTTTTAATACTAACAAAAGATGCCTTTTCAAAACTAGTTTAAAAAATAGAATGTTCGTTTTGTGGCAGAATCACTATTTATGATTAATAAAAGAATTGTATCACTTGGAAAGTTATAAGAGTCTACAATTTACAGTTTTACTAATATTCGGGCACCAAATTAAAATATGGTTTTTAGTAAGAACTCCGCATATAGAGTTTTCAACAAATTTAAAGAAAACGAGAAACTCGTTGGAAATATAACCTGTTAACCACTACGATTGCAATTATAGGTCCAAAGCTCACACATGTTTAGGAGTCAATTATTGGATTCAAATCTTCTAATAGTAGTGCTTAAATATCGTAGAATGCTTTTAGTTCCAGAGGACCATTTGGGCCTAGTGAATTGAATAGTAAGCAGACATAAGCTTATAGGCCCAATAATATTATTCATATTCAAATAGACCTTTAGTTTAATAATAATCCCAACATAGATAATACGAGAGATTAATACGTCAAGTTATAAGAAGAGCATAATTAATTATCAAATTAATTAATTATTAACGTTAGTACGATTTAATCGATACAATTAAGAAAAATAAATTAGACAAGAATTATGAGTTATAAGGATTTAAATTTAATTAATCATTTTCACTACCCAATTAGTCAGTTAGATAATAAAGGAAGGTTTCGAAGAAAAAAAATTTTCTTTTTACGAAAATGTTAAATAATTATCATGACGTAAAATTTAGCTCACACTCTTATTGGGTATTTTTCTCATACTCTAGGAGTAGCGAATAAGTACATGGCGAGTTCAATAGATCCTATCATTGGAGACCAGGTAAGTAGAAATCTCACCTATAGCATGAAAACTATAGTTTCCAATTTAAATGTTTACATGCTTTTATGAAAATCATGACAATGCATGATTAGAATTATGCCATGTTAAGATATGTTAGGACATTCCATGCTCGTATTGTGTAGTGCATTGTATGTGAAGTATGCCATGTAAAATTGTATTGCATATTCACCTTTTGATAAGAATAGTTATGATTTATGTTATGTGATAATATGTAGTAACAGCCATATTGCATACATACAAAATAATACAAGTGTAATAAGATGAGATAAGTTAAGAGTATCGTATTAGCCTCCCGACCTATGGGGAGGATTCAAGACCTCTCAACCCATGGGGAGGCATCCAATTCAATTTGATTTATGTCTAAGGTTGTTGGGGACCCTCACGAACACTAAATTCTCGATGATCGCACGTAACAGGTGCGTATACATAGGGACCCATTAAGTAAGACAAGTTAGATATATAGAATTTGTGCATAATGAAGCATAATCTACCCATGCATGATTTTCGTAAGGTTTTAAACTTGTTTTGTGAGAATATGTCTCCTACTTGCTAAGCGAAAGCTCACTTAGATATGTTCATGCTGTGGGTAAATAACTTTTTAGCAACTGGTGATGAATAGTAGCAAGTGGCAGACGGAAGGTGGAGATAGGTCTAGATACCGCTTATAGAAATATCATTCGTATTAGTTTCAAAATGATTAAGTATGTATATACGAGTAATTTTATGCATGTATGGTTTGAAACTAAGGTTGTAAATGCACCATCTTTGATTAGATTACCTTAAGAATAATATGTTACAACATATATAAAAGAAAGTTTAAACAAATTAATTTTAGAAATGTTCGCTTTTGAAAATGCTTTCAAAAGATATATTTTAGTTAAGGAAAGTTTTAAAAGAAGATGTCTTAAGAAATTATTATTATGATAATAAAAATAAAAAAAAATTGTTTTGCAAATCTCAGTATTTTACGATAAGTTATAAAGGATACAATTACATAGATAAGTAATAGTCACATAAGTAAGGTCATTGCAATTAGTATCAGGGCTGGTATCCTACCATCTTACTCCACATCGTCACATGCCTGCTATGCCATACTCCAAGTAAGCTAGTTTAGTTATTATGTTAATTAAGTTATGATTGCTAATAGGTAAATCTCTTACATCATGACTGAACCAAACAATCAACATACCAAGATAGTTCAAGACATCTCCTCATGGCCAGACATCGTACCTAGACAATATGACGCACCAGATCATGAGGAGTTATTCTAGATGTCAAGTTCCCAAACAAGCAAGAAAATGTCTGGAAATGCTATAACTTGTGAATTGGCACTTTGAGATTATTGACTCTTGGAACATGAACCTGAGTAAGGACATATGGAGCTATATTAGATGGTTCAAAGGAGAATTTTTACCGAGACTACCATTTAAGATAAGTGAGGAACTGAGAGGCAAAGTCTTCTTCAAAGGATTACCATCAGCAATGTTGATGATAGGATGCCTTCCTCAGAGCATGTTTGAGCATTTTTCAAGAAAGGGATTCCCAACATGGATCATTAATGAGGATATCAGTACTCAATCTAAAGGCGATGTAGAAGACTAAGATAAGTGATGTATCATCACAGGGTTAGCGGTGTATCATGTCAAACATCTAAGCAAGTCTACGTGTAGTATAAAGAAGTAGAATTTAGGTATGAACAATGGTAGTTTTAGAAAGGAAGAAGTCTATGTTATGTGTTCAACTAGAGATGGGTAAGGTCTTAAACACAACAAAAATCTATGATATGTAATAAATGCTAACCTAAAAATGTTTAGTAACTCTATGATATGAAGTTATGAATAATATGTATATGTATGGTATGTGTATAAATGTTATGACTAATGATTGTAAATTGTATTACATATACATAATGGCTTACTAATACGATGTTATGTTTAATGAAATCGTATGATGAGGTCTATAAGCAACCCAGTAAGAACTAGACCTCTTAGGTTACGGTGAAAAAAAGAGAGATCCTGTCTAATTAGAATCTCGATAAGTATAAGTACGTACATTCTTATAAGGAATCTTGAGGCAAGTAGAAGTCTAAGAGCTAAGAGAAGAACTTCCTAAAGGCCATAGACTATCTATAGGTGGTTACTTCTAAATTATTATCTGACCTAATCGACACCATTATAGTGATCCTAGAGAGAGATATTCCTTCTCCAGCCCATAATCATGGAGAATAAGTTGTGAAATCAATTAAGTACCATTCTACTAGAAATTACAATCACATTAAGCAAAGGTTATAAGAGTAAGAGACTACCTTAAAGAACCAATAGGATGTGAGTAACGTCACAATGACACCATAGGAATCGGTTCAATATATGAACCACCTTAGTTAGAGATATGTAGTTTAGATAGAATAATTAAAATAAGGGGAAACCAAAAGGGAAATTCTCGAGAGAAGGACACAGTCTACTAGGAGACTTAATAGCACCCGGTTATCAATAGATAGAGAACCCTATTTAAGTAAGAAAATGGATATTTTCTTTAAGGTTAAGAATAGAATATCCCTAGATGGAGAAAAAGACGTACCCCATCTAATTATCAAGCCAAGAAGACCATCTCTAGTGGATGTGGTCACTTTTTAAGTGATAAAGTCTTTTGATAGATGTAGGTCATAGAATAAGCAAGATCAGAGATCCTAGAGTAACCTAGGGATAAGAAAAATCCCTATGACCAGTTAAGACGCACTATTTCAAGGTGAAATCCTCTATAGTTAATAGTAGAGTGAACCAACAAGAGTATCGCTCAATCTTTTAAGAAGAACTTAGTTACATAACTGATGGTCGGAACACCCTTAGGTTATCTTTATTAGGAAGCTATAAGTATTTCTAGTGCCTTAACATAGGCTTGATCTTGACATCGAGGCTTGGGACGTGGTAGCAGTTTAAAGGCCATTTATATGCCACTTCCGATGCGAATAAAGGGTGCTCTAATGTTAAGCAAGAGATATGACATGGGACGGATGATACAAGTAGTATTTACTAAGTAAGATAGCACCCTTGAAGTTAGTATGCATGTCTTAACAATAGGAGTTACTAAGAGGCCAGTAAGACTTATAAGTTCTTCTGGCCTCCATAATATCGATAAGATTCGCCATATGACAAATTAGAGCATATGGCAACCAAATATTAGAAACCATACCTAAGATTAAAGTGTTACGAGAAAGACTTTAAGAACATTATGACATATTTCAACATGAGTTTTATGAAAATGTCTAAGAATAAGTGTCAAGCCCATGTTTTTTGTCTAAAGGATAGATGAATATGAGAGAAGATATTGATATATTTTCTCCACATGAGATTAAGAAGCCATCGAGCCATTGACCTAAGCACGTGAGTGCACCTCCTAGTTATTCTCCACCTTTTATCCATCGATAGAAAGAAACACAATTTAGTATGATAGACACCCATTAGACCAAGGAAAGATCCCTAGTATAACTATCCCTATCTTGGAAAAGAGACATTATTAAGCTCAAAGTTGAACATCAAGGATTATATTAACAATAGTCGAGAGGTAGCCACTAGAACTATACTACTTAAACCTAAGAATAAAAGAATCATGATGTCATATTATCCAACCCATGAACTAAAACTGTAAATAGAAATCTTCACTTCGAAACATTGATGATAATACTAAAGTTGAACAGTAATAAAGATAACCTAAGGATCCAATTAAGTTAAGACAAGGACAACATAAGGGAAGTAGAGACTTATAGATTATGACTCACCAAATGAGTCCACAGCTCTTAGCCTGGTTCAGACTTTAAAATGAGAGAGAGTAAGAAAGGGCAGACCATGTTAGTAGGCTTTTGAAGCTAAGGCACCTCCATTACTAGAAGTTATAAGGAAGTCTTAGAATAACATAGGACACTATAGTGACCTAGAGAAGGAAGCATATAAAGCCAAGCTTAGATACGATGTTATGAAATATTGCAGAATTACCTAGTAGAATTATGTCACCAAGTAGAGAGAACTAATTAGGTCTAGAACAACATAAAATTTCCCAAAGAAATTGATTTTTAGAAAGACTAGAGCCATGACCTTAAGATAATGAAAACATAGTTAAAGCCTTTAGAAACCCTTTAACAGTCAAAGGAGCAGTGTAGATTTGCTCTTTTTAGAAGAACATATTGCACTTAGTAATATGGGACTTAAACCTAGAATGATCATTAGCCTATTATAATCACCCAATCATCCACAGTATGCTACGGTAGTATGTTGTAGATCTTGGAATAAGCATGCCCAAAAGGAAGCAATAGTACAATCTTTGTATGTTAAGGGATCTACTGTACCCTCTAATTTAGAGTCATGAAGAAATTCTATACTAGAATGACATAATCCTCCAATTTACCCCTGACCAAATTAGGAAAAATAGCATAGGACACGTTGATGTTTGCTGAGAAAATCACCAAAATGATTAGATAAATGAGTTGAAGTTAGAAATAACTCTTCACATAAGAAAGGTTCTAAGAAGAAGAGCATGCAAGGTCTCATGAATATATAAAATGTGATCAATTTCCCTTTACTCACACCCAAGAGGAGCAAAACATGTGCAAGAAAGGGACAAAAGGACAAGTTAAGAATATTATAGAATGTCTTTAGTTCTAGGGGGCCATTTGGGCCTAATAAATTAAATAGTAAGTAGACATAGGATTAAGGGCCCAATAATATTATTCATATTCAAATAGACCCTTAATTTAATAATGATCCCAATATAGGTAATACGACAGATTAATACGTCAAGTTATAAGAATAACATAATTAATTAATAAAGTATTAACATTAGTACGATTTAATTAAAGGCAATTAAGAATATTAAATTAGAAAAGAATTATGAGTTATGAGGATTTAAATTTAATTAATTGTAACACCCCTAAGTGGGGGTTAGTAGTTTTAGTAGTTAAATAAAGATCAGAAAATAAAAATAAAACTTTGAAAGAAATTTACGTAGGACTTAAATGAAAACACTCAAATTAAGATAAAAATATAAATATAAACAAATCACAATTTAATGTAGCACTTTTAAATTAATAATATAAAACTTTCATCATCATCATGTCAACTCTCAATATATCTTAAAACAGTCACAGATAGTAACATACAATACTTACATTATTATGAAGAACATTCTTAATAAATGAAGAGATTCCAACTGAGCATAGTTACATAGCTTCCTCAACTATGTTTCTCGTCACCACCTCACAC
Source organism: Artocarpus hirsutus (assembly GCA_946598075.1). Taxonomy (NCBI): domain Eukaryota; kingdom Viridiplantae; phylum Streptophyta; class Magnoliopsida; order Rosales; family Moraceae; genus Artocarpus; species Artocarpus hirsutus. Next base: position 51,939 of record CAMOHE010052926.1, on the reverse strand, counting down.
TTTGTGAATCCTAAAAAGATGAAAATATAGGGGAATGAGTGACAACATGCTCAATAGGGAAAACTATTATTCATCTCTATGTTTTTATCATTACTACATTAATACCTACATGGGTAGTTAGTTCTTAACATTATTCATCAATATTATCATGTTTATTTAGGTGGATACCTTATGGTTATTCTTACCAAGTTCTATACATATATATAGATATTAATTTAAGATTTAATAATGCTTATCTATATCTATCATACAATAAAGTATCATATCACTCAACTCAATGAAACCCAAATGGGCGTGCTTGACCACTCTACAATCATTTCAAGAGTGTCCAGTGAGGGGACGCCAAGCCCTGGACCCTCACCAAGTCAATTCTTATACATCGCATTTTGGGACTTTCGACCTAAGGGAGCATCATCACCTCTCCCTATTTTACCTTTTAGGGTATTCGTGCCTAATGATGTAACCGCCACCTTCTTCATGTCTTAGTATTCCTCTCATAACTACTACTGTTATCTATAGAGTGCATTTCCTAATCATGCTTCTCAATTTTTTCAATATATGTCAAATCAATGTATTTCCTACTATACATTAAGGATGAGCTTGTATTATCGTCTCATAAGTGATTTTCATATCATAATAATTCAACATATGTATATATATATATATATATCTATATCTTGCAATGCAAAGAACCAATTTTAATTCCACAAAACCTTACAAAAGATGAGTAATAGATTCTCTACCTTTTAGTGGATACAATGTTGATAACTTCCAACCAAGATATCGAGTTCACTATGTAAGGTCCAAATACTTTGTTATCATATGACATATAAAATAACCATACTTTAACTTAATTCCTAATCTATAATCATGTTAATTTACCATCTATTCTTATAAGTGTGCCATAATCATTAATATGAAATCCTTGGAACATTTTATAACTCAAAACAATGAAAAACAAATGAGTTTGGATTACATGATCGGCCTACTAAGTAAACTACACGTTTCAGACCTCTCTTCCAGTCTACCGATTTGTAAGGTTTGGCCTTCCGATTTGATAGAGTTTGGCTTACCAGCCTATAGGGTTTGGCCTGCCGAACTTGTCGATGGGGCTTGCCGATTAACAAGTCTGGCCTACTAACAAAAGAATTTCTAGAAATCTAGTTTTCCTTTTTCAAAGATTTTTAAACTTTACAATTCAATCCGACCCTTTTTATCACTTCCAGAACATAGAAAATGCATAAATGCTATCAAATATCACATTTAAACACATATAGATCATCTTTCTTAAAATTTTCATACTTAACATACAAATCTAAACTAAAAATTAGAACATTTCAAAATTAGTTCAAATCTCAATTTAAACAAAGATCTATGTAAATCAAACTTCAAAACATTGTATAATTACCCATAAAAATCAAACACATATTTTTTAGAAATCTCATGTTAAAACACAAATTTAAATCAAAATTTAAGCTTAGAAAATCTTACCTCAAGCTTGATGAAAATTAGTGATTTTGTTTGTGAAAATCCTTGATCTTTGTTTTGTGATTTTGGAAGATCTAAGAAAATAACTTTGGATTTATCTCTTGATTATCTTGAAGCTGAGTTGATGATCCTTGATCTTAGAGAAATGAAAAGGAAGAAAGTGTAACACCCACCGATTTTTATGTAACAATCTATGACAAATGTGTAATGACATTATGTAATCATTTTATGATATGTGTTATGATTTATGGTGCTAACCATTTTATTTAAGTATTATGACAGATGACGGTCACGTGGAATTGATGTGCTCAAAGTGTTCATATTATTAATGTTATATGTTTAATCATAATTTTGTGATAATTTAATGTTTTGATGATTTTTGGTATGTTAGGGCAGATCGGCAGGCCGGACTATTTAGTTCGGTAGACCGAAATGACCCCCTCAGAACGGCAGACCTATGGTATATCGTCGGCAGGTCAGACTTCAGGAATCGATAGGCTGAAGTGGGACATCGGCAAGCTAATGACAGCTAACGAGCAGTCAGCAAAAATCTCTCCACATTTTGTGATTGAGATAATTATGTGATTGGATGATTTATTTTGATTAAGACATATTTTTGGAATGATTTCTTTAATTTTGGTAAAGAAGTAATTGACTTTTGATTGATTTGAATTAATTGATAAGGTTTCCTATTTTAAAAAAGGCAAGATATGGTAAGTGAGACAAAATTTGTTGACTTTCCCTTATTGCTCCCCATCTCCCATGTGTGTTGACCCCAATCTTAGTCAAAAAATTTTGATATTGAGGGGGGAGACTATCCTTTCTTTACCCCATTCTTATTTTTTCACGTAAAACAATTCTCTCTCTCTCTCTCCCTCATGTATTTTCTCTCATTCTCTCTCTCTTCATCACGTGTTCCTCTTCTACTCTCCCTCTCGAAATTTCCTGTTATTATTGAGTAAAATATTGAAATTTTTGGGTGAATTCAAGAGAAGATTGAAGAGAAATCGTTTCGAAGTAAGAACTCATTTTTTTTGGTATTTCTGAAATTGTATTTCTCTCCTCAATCCGACTACAATATCTTACTCTAGGAATTTCATTTTTGCCCTGAGTTTTTTATATTTATTCATGTATGTGTTATGTGTTAACTCTCAAAATTTCACCTCAATTGGAATTTTTTATGAAAAGTTATGAATTTTCTTCTCTCTGTCACTCACTGCTGATTTATGCTAAACAATCATGTTGAATTGTCTCTATGTTCCAACCCTTATATCTTTGCCTACAAATTTTTTTTTTGCTCTAAAATTTTAATATGATTTTCATGAATATGCTATGTGATGTTGCTCCAAATTTCTTGCCATTTGGTGTTATATAGGCTAAGATATTAAATAATCATGCTCTGCACCTCATAATAAATGGTTGCTCATGATTGTTTATATTGCATAAAAATATCATTTTCGTTCATATTGCAAATTAAGGTTATTTTCTACGAAATTTGGGGGGTATGTTTATATATATGTTAAGTTTTAGACTGGAAAATTTGGTGATTATTTTATTAATATTTTATGTGTTATAGAATTTTTATTGTAACTAGGTTTTTAGGACTGTTTTATCCATGAAATTGAGAGATTGTTATTAGATGAAGTTTGAATGACTTAATGATTTTTATTTGGTGATGTGAAATTTTGTAGTTCTATTATTATATATTAATGACTTGTAATATGAATTTTAAGGTCATAATAATTTTATTTTAATTATTGAAAAATGATAAATACATAGAATACACATAGGATGTTATTTTTGGTCTCTGCCTTTTAAAGCATGATTTGAATTGTGTTGAATTTATTTGAAGCTAATTTTTGGGTATGTTGTAATTTTATATGTCTATTATACGTAGTATTTTTATGGAATTATTTTAGAATGTAGATAATTTATTATAAGAATGCAAGTGTGGACTGCTCACTGTTTTGTTGTTGATGGCGGTTTTTGAAGTGAATGTTATATGACTTATTTTAAATACTAATGGAATTTTTATGACTAATGAAAAATCATGGTAATATATTTATATGTTATCTTTATTCCTACCAAATATGGTGTTCTAATTGTGTGTGATTATTAAGTTATTAAGTTATGAATTCATAAAGGTTAGAAATGTAATTGTGTTGTTAGTTTTATTTAAATGTTTTAAAGTTAATGGAATATGTTGTAAATGTATGTTTTAAGAAATAAATGTTAATTGCCATTTTATGAATGTATGACATGAACACAATGAGAAGTGAGCACATCGACACCGCGGCGTCGTCACCTACAAGTTAAGTTTAAGTAAGCTTATTGAGATAAGTACATTCTCACTTGCAACATGATGAGTTTTTGAAAAGTATGTGTTTATGAAAAGTATGCGTTTATGAAAAGTTTGAAATTTATGTTCATAATGGTTTTATGATGATTTCTCATGATGATTTTTCATGAAGTATTATTATGAAGTTTTTAAGGTATGAAAGTTTATGCATGTTTTGATGATAATGTTTTTCAAAGCATGAAAGTATAAATATGTATATATGTATCACCTAAATAAGTGTTGCACACCCAATGAAATGTTAAGTTATGATATGATATGATATGTGTCATGTTTGATTTGGGATTAGCTATCCCTTTTCTCTCATAACGGCTCACCTATGATGATGATGTTATGGTGCAACACTTGGGCCCTTAAGATAAAATGAATAAAGTTTTAATATGGACAATGTAAAGAAAGATATGTTCCCTATGAAAATGTGCCTAATGCACTATTATAATGATGATAATGATGATGATGATGATGTTCATGAAATGTTTTAAGTTGTGAGATTTACAAATGTACTTACTAAGCATTTGCTTATTCACGTTTACATCATGTTGTAGATAAGGGTAAGAGAGTTATGGACTAGTTGGCGGACCAAGACGGGTGTGTGAACCAAGGGCAATGAATTGCAAATAGAAGAGGTCATGAAAGAAAGAAGTTTTAAAATTTTAGACCTATGTTTATTTTTATGTTTCATCTTTGAATTTGTTTATTGTTTTCGCACCTTGAAGTTTTGGAACTTGTTTAAAAAAAAAATAACTTCTAATATTTTCTTTTAATCGTTTGGCCTGTTGATCATTACTGGTCGGACTGCCGAAGAATTTTAATCGGCCTGTCGATTGCCAAGTATTGGCCTATCGATCCTGTTGATTTTAAAAACCTCATTTTGTAGAGCCTCGGGCGGCCTACCGGTCGAGTTCGGCTTGTTGAATCTAAAGTTTGGCTTGCCGAACTATGTATATGGATTTTAAAGATGTTTTTAAAAGTTTATTCAGTTTACTTTGATATTGATAAACTATTTAATGGGTGTTTATAATTAAGCAATATAAGTTATAAATTGATGTATATATAAAAATATATATATAAAAAAAAGGCATAGATCTTGGGTTATGTGTTCAAATTACCTTTCTAATTAAATAGTTTATCTTATAAATAAAAACATTACGAAACGAAAGTAACGACATCTGTGACATCCGTAAAGGGGGGCGTTTTAGAAAGTAGAGAGGAAACAAGAGAGAAAAAGAGAGAGAGTTGTCACGAGAGAAGAAGAAGAAGAAAAGTAAAAGAAAGAGGAGACAAGAGGAGGTTGGGCAGGTAATATCAAGTCTCCATCGAAGACTTTTGGAGCAAATAATACCAAATGGCGTTTTTGTGATTAAATTAAAGTTCTAAGGAGATTTTGGTCAATATACTAAATAGGTATAGAAAACTTTTAGAAAATTTGAAAATAGGTAGAAATAAATAATGTGGAACAAATTTTAGATGACATAAAAATTTTAATTGGCATACTAATAATTAATTTAATTATAATGATATACATTAGAACAATAACAGGTGTCATATTAATCCTTTTAACTACCTAATTAGTCAGTTAGAAAAAAAGGAAAGTTTCTAAGCAAAGATTAAATTTCCATTTTAAGAAATGCTAAATGATTAGCGTAACGCAAAATTTAGCTCACACTCTTATTGGGAATTTTTCCTCAAGCTCTAGGAGTATTATATGAGTATATGGTGAGTTTAGCAAATCCTATCCTTAGAAACCAGCTAAGTACGAATCTTGCCTACAGCATAAAAAACTACAGTTTTCAATTTAAATGTTTACTTGTTTTTATGAAAATCATGAAAATGCATAATTAGAATTATGCCATGATAGGATATGCTAGGACATGTTATGTGTTATGTAGTATATTGTATGTAAAGTATGCCATACAATTGTATTGCATATTCATCTTTTGTTAAGAATTGTATTATATTGTATGTAAAGTATGCCAAACAAAATTGTATTGCATATTCATCTTTTGTTAAGAATAGTTATGATTTATATTATGTAATGATATGTAGTAACATGCCATGCTATATACACACAAAATAAGACAAGTGTAATAAGATAAGATAAGTTAAAAGTGTAATAAGATAAAAACGAGTACTTACACATAGGGGCCCATTAAGTAAGACATGTTAGATATATAGAACTTGCTCATAATGAAGCATAATTTGCTCATGCTTGATTTTGGTAAATGTTTTATCATTGTTTTATAAGAAAATGTCTTCTACTTACTAAGTGAAAGCTTACTCAGATATGTTCATGTTGTAGGTAAGTGACCTATTAGCAAATGGTGATAGATAGTTGCGAGTGATGGATGGATGGTGAGATGGGTAGGCATACTGCTTTCAAAAATATCTTTCATAGTAGTTTCAAAATAAATTAAGTATGTATGTATGCATGAGTAATTTTATGCATGTATGGTTCGAAACTGAGGCTGTAAATACATAGCCTTTGATTAGATGACCTTAATATTAATATGTTGCAATATATAAAAAAGAAAGTTTCAACAAATTAATTTTAGAAATACTTTTTGAAATGTTTTCAAAAGATATATTTTAATTAAGGAAGGTTTTAAAAGAAAATGCCTTAAGAAATTATTACTATGATAATAACAATAAAAAAAAATTGTTTTGCAAATTTTAATATTTTATGATAAGTTAAGATTAAGAATACAATTATGTAGATAAGTAACGGCCATAAAGATAGGTTCGTTACATTGTACTGGGTTTGTTGCAATAAGGGTAGTGGTTTCCTCACTAACCCCCTTGGCTGTGTTTGTTGTTTTTATATTGTTGTGGACAGTGTCGGGTTTCGAGGATGGTGCCCCCATGCCTCTTAGTTTGTTGTGTGGTGTCCTGAGTTATGTTAGGTTTAAAGTACGTCTCTTTTCTATGGCCTTTGGAACCATCGGTTGCAAAAGTGTAGCTCCGTTTAGGAGTAGGGATCCACTTAGCCCCGTCGATTAAACCACAAATTCCCAAGTTGGTTTTCTAAGTCTGCTTGTAGACCTTGTTCTAGGTTCTTAGACCTTTGGTTGTACTTTGACCTATTTTGACTAATTTTAATAAATTGTTTTCCTCTAGTTGGAGGCCTTATCTACCAAAAAAAGCTATTTTATTTTCACATTATTATCATATGAAATAGGGAGAATGGCATCCTTGCATTTTTACAATATTTTGAGTTTCAATGGTTGATACATATTTTGTCAACAATCTCTTATAAAAGTTTTATTAATTTCTTAGGGAAAATTTTATTTGTTGGATATGTCAAAAAAGCTTAAAAAACTATAGAATCATATTGCAATACTCAAGAAAATTTATTAATTTAAATCCAAAATTAATTTAGATTTAATTAATGAATTTTCCCTGATAGATCGTATTTTGTAAAATTAGGATGAAATGTAAATTGTTTACGAATAATATTTTGTGAGTTTAAATATTAAATAAATTGTCAAAAATATCCTTAAAATGAAATTTATATGGCGTTAATTATAATATTGTGGTATAAATAAATAAAGGATAAATGTGTTAATTAAAGTAGAAAATCATGCAATAATCTAAAACAATATAACAATGATTAATTACTAGTTAGTTAAATTGGTAAGTCTACAACCCATGGGTTGATGGAAGACAATATAAAAAGACACATAAAGATAAAAAGTTATACAATACAGTGTAGTTATACTGATAAATCATAAACACAAATATATTGGATACTATGTTGGGATTAGAAAATGTGGGTAAAAAACAAGTTGGTATATTTTAGATTGCTTAAGTGCATATTTCCTTAACTTTTCATTATTAGTGTAAGAAAATATAGTGCAGTGCAAAATTGCATTATATAAAAAGTTTGGGGGACCCACATTTTGGACACTCAAAAGAATGAAATTTAACCACACCCCGTTATGTTGCACTGGATTTCAATACAAATAGGAGTCAAGATTTTACCCCAAAAATGTTTAGATGATGATTAATTGTGATGAGTCACCAAACTTGTAAAATAAAAAAATCAAGTTTTAGTCATCATATCACGCAACAAAGAACCAAACATTACTCCATTTCTTCCCTCCCAAAACCGGCAGCCATTGAGCCATTCCTTCAAAATTTTTCTCAAAAATTTTCTCAAGGAAACATCTTTCAAGCAAGCTTTAGGACAAGTGCAAGACTTCTAGTTCAAGAATTGTTCATCTTGGAAGGTAAATCCTACACTTTCTTTATGTGTTTCAAGGGTTTTCTTTGTGTTTTGTAGGAAATTATGGGGGTCTTCTTATCATGACTTGTGTCTAGAAAAGTAGACAATATCAAGTTCTTGTGGAGGCTCACAAGCTCATAAATCCCTTTGGTAAAAAGCTTTATCTTTTATTTTAAAGTTTGTTGTTGCTTTGTTTTTTTTTTTTTTTCAAGTTTGGTATGTAGTTGCATAAAAATAAACTATGGTATGTTTGAAGAACTCTATGGCATGTTGATGTGGTGTTTTGTGTATGCTTCTGATGATGAAAGGCTAGAAATTAGGTTTTCATGCTTTAAAATTAAAGTTTGAACAACTTGCCATTGAAACAAAGATTAGATGAAATCTTAAGGAGAGATGATTTGGTGATCTTTGAAGTCAATTTGCTTTCCAAACACAGTATAGGATCTGCCAAAACAGTAGAATTTACAATTTTTGTGAACAAAATTTTATGAAACTTTAAAAAAGAACTAAATTACAAAGGTCTGTACAAGCTAGATAGAATTGAAAAATGGTAGAAAACTCGATTGTGTAGTTAGAATTTGGGAAAAGTTAAAGCACTAAAATTGTAGAACTTATCAAAACTTTTAGTGGTTGTGGACAACTTGTGAAAATTACGTATGGTTTACAAGTTACGAATTTTGTAAATTTTAATCTGAAAAATATTCAAAATATGTGTTAAGAAAAAAAAGAGCATTTTTAAACTAAAGAATTTGACTTGGAAACTTTAAAGAATAATAATTCTTTCAAAAAATCGATCCCAATGGCATAAAATGATCATTATTTATTCCGAGGGAAAAATGTCAAAATTTCATAATTCAGGTTAAAAATGCAAAGTTTTGTTAAAATGGATTTTACCACAAGAAGAAAGTCAACGCCTCATTTTTCGTGTTCCATTGTCAATAAGTAACATTTTGCAACAGTTTAGCAAAAATAGGCTTGAAAAATTTTCTAAGACTCATCGAGGGCAAAAGCGTCATTTTTTGCAAATTGGCTTGGACAGACCCCGAAATGTCTAAAACAGAAAAACACCTTCTAGTAGGAATTTTTCTATAATCTGTTAGTAACAAGGAGGCAATCTGAGATAAGTGGAAATAAATTCAGAAACACTCAGGTTTTTTTAGAAAACCGACCCATGGTTAGACTAAGTATTTAGGTGTTTACGCTTTATTATTGACAAATAGTCAGTAATAAACACATTAGCTAATAGTGATAAAATTATCCAAGCATGACACTTAGACAACTATTGAGGCAATTAGGAAGTTGGATAAGTGTAAAGCAAAATCCAAGAAAGTTCCAAACTCCACCTATAGTATTGACATAAAGATTTATGAAAATACTATTTATTACATTTTAACTAATTGCATTTATAATACACTTGTATTAAGTTATCAAGCATCATAAACGGTTTGTCCCCATAATTTGGTAGACCTGGTAAATAATTTACTAAATAAAATAACTGTCATACCAACCTCCCGACATAATGAGAGTTCTAAGTTATGTTACAGTCTTCGTGTCATGATGACCTGTGTGCACATTTGATACAACTACTTGGGCCCTAGTTAAAGTTCATAATAAAAAGTGAATAATTAAAGTTCACAAATAAGCATAAATGAATCATGCATACTAATAGAATTATTTATGGGCTATGTTTGGACTTACTAAGTAATTGCTCACCTAGTTATTTCATGCTATAAGAAATCGAACCAAAATGCCAAAATAGAATTACTGTTGAGCTGGCATCGATGGATGTATAGCTAAGGGCATAAATACCGCCACAAGAATGTTTTCATTGTATATTAAGTACTTTTAAAATATGCAACTTTGAAGGAAATATTAAGTATGATATGAGATGTAATGTAAGATAAGTAAGAAGTCTATACTTTTTGGAAAATGAACAATTTTATGTCTATATATATATATATATATTAAAAACTGTTTCCAAATTTTGATAGCTATATAAGTAAGTCAAATATTAAGGAACAACTTGAAAGGTCGGGTCATGACACATATGATCTCTTCATTGACATTAAAAAGCTTTGAAAATTGTAATCACATTGGTCAGGATGATTGATGATTTAACATGATGATATATAGTAAGAGGCGAGGGCTGGGCTTCGTGGTAAAAGCCCAGGCCATCTGGGACAAAGGTCTCAGGTTTGAGCCTAAAGGAGGTAGGAGTGAAATTCAATAATCCTCTTCCACTTAACGAGAACAAAAAAAAAGCACGATGATATGTAGTAAATTACATAAGGTGCTAACTAAAAAGACCAATTTAGCCTCGCAACACCTTAGGTTTGATCAATGTGGCACGTCTGAGTTACAATTGTTGTTTATCGAAAAGAAGTTTTCAAGATGAAATTAAAAACACTCGAAATGGTTGTGGAATTCTTGAAAACACAAGGTAAAATGTGGCATTAATTTGGACAAAATATAGCAGTGTTTTAAGTATTTATCCTCGAAAAAGTTGCCACAAAGCTCCTTCACCATCTTTTTCTTAATTTTTTTTCTCATCTAATTATCGTGCGAAATCGCCTTGAATGACCTTACTAAGTATCACACATGGCCATAGTATGCTATTTTTCTTCCACTTATTAAAGATTCTTGATTAAAGTTTTTAATTTGGCGGACGTTATAGATGGATAATTAGTTGTGGGAGTTTTGAATTTTAGAGACCAAATAGGATTCACCAGTAATTTTAGGGATTAGAAGAGATTAAACGTAGTTTAAAAAATGAAGCACAAATTATAGGACGCCCCTTTTTCTTTGCAATTTACACTTGCGTTGTCCTTTAGGGAACAAACAAAAACCCTTTTAAATTGCCATCATTTGTCGTCAAAACAGCGTGATTCAATCAGGTGAAAAGGCCGGTTGAATCAGTGCTCAAATCATGCAGTATTAACTATTACATATGAATTAAATTTTAGTGCAAGTTTTAGTACAAAACTATTACTCTCAATTTCAATCTAGCTGATTGAATAGTGTTCTATTTTCTTTCCTGACTGCTGGATGAATAGGCTTATAAGTGAAAATATGGAAGTCATATTAGAATGATGTACAAAAGCCACTAAAGTCCAAGTGTCTAACTAGCTATCTAGCCAACTATCCGGATAAAGTACCATATAATCTCAGGGAATAAAAAAGCCATGAAACTTGGGAAACACTATGGGCCAACAAAGACTTGCACGCCAAGGGAATAATCTTCCATCATTTGAAAAGGCCCTTAGTGCCTCCATTTTTTATATTCTTAATTTGTTCTTTTTTTTTTTTTTTTTTTGGTTTTACATTATTATCTTTTAGTAAACGATTCACAGAAACAAAGAGATGGATAATGGGGATTGCTGAGACGTCGAAAAGAGGATGCCTTGGGGTCATCGCCAATCATTTGGATTCTGTAAAAATCTAATTAGTGGGATGTGATATTACTTGGTCCCTTGGCGTGCCATGAACGACAATTTGGTCTTACCTCTTCTTCTTCTTTTTTAATTTGTTTCATTTTTTATTTTTTTTATAACTTTTTGCATGAAAAGGTCCACCCAACAGTTCCCATCATCACCGTTCGTATGTTATTCCAATTATAAAATCTACACTAGGTACACAGCAAGCAAGCAAATAATTGTAATCCTTTTCCCCCATTTTTTTCCAGTAAAAAAATATTGATGTCATCTGTCTCTATTTTGATCGACTATAAATCGAAACAGCTTGAGGCAGTTCTACTTGAAAGATGTGTTAAGTTTCATGCAATTCACTATGTGTTTAACTTCGCAAACTATTATGTGTCTAATTATCATCTTTCACCAAGTAGAGGGAGGCATTCTTACTGTTACATCAACTTATTCATGGCAATTCTATTAGCAGTGTTGGAGTAAAATTTTGTCCAAGACTAAATTATAATTCTTAGAGTTGTAATCTGAATCGAAGAACAAAAAAGCTTGGGAAGAAAGATAAATCATTCAAGAAATACAATTAAACTTAAAGAACAATACAAAACAAAGATAATTTTAGAATCCCAAGGCTATTGTATTAAAAAAAAATAAAGTGTGCTTTTTTCTGTCAAATCAGAGAATTTATGGTACATTAGGATGAAGGAGTTTAATTCTTCTCTTAATTCAAGAGTCTAATTCTCTTTTAAATACAACACAAAATTATTCACTCTTAGGTGTTACAGCTCATAATATATTAAACATGATCTGATCAATACATATTAATTGCTTTTAATCATCCGTTGTTACTTTACTTGATGATACCATATGACTTTCAAGCTTTCACTTTTAATGTTTGCCTTACAATGCTTGGATGCTCAGAATACTCAAATATTTTGGAGTGCTCCGACGCTTGAAATGCTTGGATGCTTTAAGTGCTCCGACGTTTAGAAAGCTCGGACACTTGAAATGCTCGGAGTGCTAACACTTGTCCTAATAATATTTGAATGTTTCTGAAGCCATGTGTCATTGCCACATCTTGACATTTTATGTGAAAAAACAACATCCAACAACAAGTAGTTATCTGAAAGTGCGCAATTTATACAAATTCTTTATTTAAGAAAACTTTTTACTAAATAAAACAACACGTCATTCAGTTGTATTATCCCCTTAATTTGAATCTTTTTTTTTTTAACAAAATGAAGAGGGGGGATAGTACGGGGATGGTGGACTAGGTATTTATACTAAAGAGGATGATTTGATCTCAAATCTTCAATATATAATATAAATAAATAAATAAAAGCCTTCATCAATTAGATTGAGTACTAATTCATTTGAGGGACTATTTTATAATTGTCTGCCATAAGATATTCATAATAGTATCTCAACAAGTTCTTAGTGGGTCCAACTCAATAATTATATATTACTGAGGCAGAACTAGCTAGCTCATAATGCGTTGAAATTTCTTTATATTCAAAAAAGAGTTGAAATCTCTTTATGAATTTCATTTTCTTTTAACTAATTCACGCATAATCTTATCCACGTTTCACACAAAGTGACATTTTGAGAACTAAGGTCTTTTAGATATGATTTTCGAACATGTATGTAATTAACCCAAACTGTGGGTGAAATCATTTTGCATGTGAGATTGGCAGTAAAATTTCTGAAAAAGATTATGCGACTGTTAGTCCAACTTTGAATGGTATCATTAAGACATTTTCTCTCTTTGAAAGCTGGAAGATACTGAATTAATGATCAAAACCATTAACATCTATCCATGCCATAGGAGGATTACCCGGGAGACTTATCAGGCTTTACTGTTCAAAATGGTATCAAGTCACAAAATTTAAAAATTTATGAAATTTTTTTAATTGATAGTTTCATGCTTCAATATTTGTATATAGTAATAGGAAAAAAACATGATTGATGAGACACTATTTGAAATGGAACTAAAAATTAGATAGATAATTTGAATTTCTATAGGCTCAAATAGGGCTATACAAAAATATTCACAATCCACCTACTTGCCCACACCGCTCCACTCTGCCCCACTCTAGGCGCGTATATGTTCAAACCGCTCTTTTGGAGGCCGGGACAGTTTTAATTCGCTAATTTTTGAATATGAATATTTATTTTATTTATTAAGCTTTTAAGTCGATATTTTTGAATATTTATTTTATTTATGTTTGGATGTTAGATTATATCTAGGATTGTACTTTTGAATGATGGTATATTTTGGGCTCTAATTTTGCATTCACATACTTAGTTCAAAATTCAAATTCATGTGCTTGTAAATGCTTATTTATCGATAATCATATTTAGGTCTTTTTAGTAGTTATATTTAGGTCTTTTTAGTAGTTATATTAAGTACATTTAGAGTTTGATAAAAGTATGTAAAAAAGATAGGTGCAAATACCAAACCGCCTAAATCATCTGTCAAAAAATCCCAAACCGCTTAAATTTTAAACAGTTATGGTTAAAATTTTTCTAAAACAACTATAAAACAAAATAGCCTTAACCATCCCATAACCGCCTCTGCCACCCGCCGAGCACCCCTAGGTTCAATGCATTTCTCTCGTATAGGTTAACCTAACACTACAAGAAAAACTACATTTAACGACATATTATTTACGACATGTAGTTTTTAAATGTCGTTGAAAAGTACATACAACGATATCTCCAACAAAGATGTCACTAATAACATTTGAAACAATAATTAATGACATCTATATAGATGCCGTATTAAAGGTATCCTTTTAACGACAATAGTTTAGTGTCGTTAAATTATTTAACAACAATTAGGAGATGTCGTCAATGCCTTAGAGATTCCACGACACCCCTTATAGACGATATTGGTCAAGATGTCGTCTATAAGGAGTGTCATAGAATCTCGAAGGCTTTGGCGACTTCTCCTACTTGTTGTTAAATAATTTAACGATACTAAACTATTGTCGTTAAAATGAGCCTTTAATACGACATCTATATAGATGTCGTTAATTATTGTTTCAAATGTCATCAATGACATCTTTGTTAGAGATGTCATTGTATGTATGTTTCAACGACATTCAAAAACTATATGTCGTAAATAATATGTCGTTAAATGTAGTTTTTCTTGTAGTGTAAACCTAAAAAATTAAAGTTGGGTTTCCAATCAAGTATTTAATAATTCATTTCCCTTTTCCTTTCAAAATCTTTTTACACAAAAACTAAAAATGATTGACTTAATTTAATGCATTTTGACCAAAGTATGTCCATGATGTACCATCTGACTATTACTTATTTTATGAAAATGAAAGTGGGCTAATCTATATGAGCAGATTTATCGCCATGAATTTGTTTGTAATGGTCTAATCATTTTCATCATCCACCATTTGATGGCCAAAACTATGTACTGCGTTAGCGTTGACCAAAAAAAAAAAAAAACCTATATAGTACGTACGCTAGTAATATTGCTAGGTATATTAATTCTTCTTCAAATTACCCAAAAAAAAAAAAAAAAATCTACCAACTCAAGTGAGTCGTTTAGAAGATATAGAAGATATTTTGATATTAATTGATGCATTAAAAAGGTCTATTGACACTGTTAATTCAGCTGTGAGTATTTTTGACAATTTATTATTATTATGGTTGTTATTATTATTATTATTATTCATAGATTTTGTAACGCCCGTCTTTTCAGACAGTTACTTAACTTGCTTGAATATGATTTCTTAACTTTAATCTTACTTACTTAGGAAGCATATACTGGGTAAATTTTTTCCCTTTTATTTAAATATACTTAAAAATTGTAGCAACTTCCATTGCAACCGAAGTTAAGATATAGCTCAACACTTAGACTTTAAAATCATTCAAAATATTTCTTAAACTCATTAAAAAACATGTACTTTCATAAAACCTTTTAAACCTCTTTTAAAATCAGCGGAACACTTTTTCTTTCTACAACATAAAACTATAGTAGTAGTATTCATACCCAATCTTCGTATTTGTTCACTACAACACTGAGTTCTTCAGCAAGTCCTACTGGTCTCCTATAGAACTACCTACAGCATGAAGGAACTTGTAATGAGTTTACGCTCAATAAGTTCAAACATTATCTCTCAAAACATTAAAAACATTCTTTACAAATTTTCTCGTAAAACATTTTTCATAAACATTTCTTATAAAACATTTCTTAAACATTTTTCATAAAACGTTCTCCATGAAAACATTACTTACAAGGAATGCAAGCAATGACATAATACATGATTCCATTTATACTCAATGATGAAATTTCAGTTATGAGCTTCTTACTTACTTTAACTTCTTATCATTGTTCTTATCTTTCCTTATCTTGTGAACTTTAATGTTCATACCAATATCATCGATCATGAGAACATAAACATAATGCTTCCCTTGTAGAAGACTTTAGACCATCGAACAACAAGGTCATAATTTTAACTTAACTTATAAAACTTATATCAAGAAGACTGGTACAATACTTACTTATCATCTTGGCTTTACCTTGTTGTTAACTTTCACAAGCACATCAAATGCTAAACATATTATATGCAATCATATTGCAAATCATAACTTGAACTTTCAAAACATTACACATGACATATGCAAATGTACTTTAAACATAATAGTTCCAAATACATTACAAATCCTAACTAAAACTTTAAAACTTTATGCATAACAAATGCAAATATAAACCATATTCAAAGCAATTGAAATTTATTTTCTTCGTGTCGTATGTGAAGTTTAAAACTTACCTGGATAATGCTCTAGTAGTCCTATTTCATTTTCTTTTTCCTTATATTAGTGGCTTTTTTGTCATGTTCAAATGACACCAAACTATTAGCTAACCTTTCTTATTATCAATCTACTCAATTGATAATAGAACTTAAACATTAAACGTTCATTTCTTTTTACTTAACTTTGTATTCTATCAGTTTATCTTTACCTTTCCCTTTTCTTAACTTGAATGTCCCTTAGTTAAATTTTCCATCTTACTTGATAGTTTTGATACTTACTATTTTATGGAACATTTTCTATCTAAGGGCGCTTCACTAATTTGAAGTGTTCAGCTCCATTTTAGCGATTTCTTTAAAATTGATGATTTTACCCTTGACGGGTTTTTTGTAAACCTTGTAACTTTACTAAACTTCTTGTTTAATTTTACCATCTCGTTACTTGCAGGTTATGGAAAAATTCCTGCTAAAGAGTGTTGTCTTAAATCAGGCATTTCGGAGTTCATTTTGGCGTTCTATAAAAAATGATCATTTTGCCCTTGATGGATCTTAGAAAACTTTTAGAACCTGTTCTTAAAATGAAACTTTACGTTTCTTTGTTACTTGAAACATTACAAAAAAACCAAACATCGATTTCCTTTTCCAAAAAATTCATTTCAGCAAAACTTTATGGTTTTAACCTATAATACAAAAATCCTAATGTTTTCACCCTTAATGTACTCCTCTCAATCTCTATTTGATAAAGACTTTAAATCCTTTGAAACATAACATCTGCAGTTACTCACTTGCTATATCAGTGCAGAAAATCAAAACACAAAATCTTACAATTTTATAGTTTTAGCTCGAAACATAAAATCTTAATATTTTTGCCTGTGGGACAAAAAACAACTACTTTATATAAAAGCATCTAGTTTTTTTCAAAGATTAACACTTACAAAAAGCTCCTTGATCAAATTCAAATCATTTCACAATGTTTTCCTTTTTTTGAAATTTTGCACTTAAAATCTCGTAAAATTCATAATCTAAAATCGATATAGAATTTTCACTAACCATTCGTGTATTCCCACCATTTTGATGAGATCTACAACTTTTGTGTAAACTTTTCTCAAATTCATTCATCTTCGTGACGTTATTGAAAAGGCATATCTGAAATCAACATTCTTCGGCTTACTCCAATCAAAATTAGAGTGGGATTTCTTCACGAAAGTTGTCTAACTCGATATTTCCAATAAACCAAGTGTTGAACCTAGAAATTAGTTTGGCCTTTAAGGGCCTCAAACATTTAATTTTTTTCAAAATTGCCCTTAAACATTTCTTTTGCACCTTAAATAATCTTAGTTTGATTTTTCTAATGTTTAATTTCATTTAAACCTTTCTAATCATTTAATTAAGCACTTATTACATAAACAAAACATGCCATAGCCAAAAATTTTTTGCCTAACACTTTAAATGTTTAACTTTGTGCTTATAACAATGTTTTTCTTATATGCCAAAGTAAATTATTTACAACAAACACTTGGCATACATTAAGAAAAAGATAAACTTTCTAGGCTAGGGTTTCGAATTTTACCTTGAAATTCTAAGGGCTTTCTTTTCTCCTTTTTAGTGATAGAAAACCTTCTATAACCCCTTGACAAAAATCATAACACATCTATGAAAATCTCATTAAAAAAATGAGCAAAACCTAAAACACAACAGGTAAAATCTTGAGTTTTATCTTAAAACTTCCTTATTCTTCTGCCACACACTTGATTTTACTTCAAAACATGATTTAGTGCTTTAAAATCATCAAAAACTTTGAAGGAAGATTAGGTTGCCACTTTTCTCTTTTTCAATTTCCATGGAACAAAAGATGGAGAAAAGAAACTAACTTTTCCACTAAGTCCTTAGTCACTTTATGAATCATCTTAACTTAAGGACCGTTTTGCAATTAAAAATTGTTCCAAAACTTATAGCCAAAACCTATTCCACCTTGTGGAAGATGTGGTCAATTTTCCGAATTAAAGGTGGCACTTTGGTGGACTTATCCACTTACATCTTTAATTACAAAAATATTTAATCTAGGGACCAAATTGCAATTAAAACAATTGCTTTCCACCACTAATAAAATCTAGCCATCAAGGGGAAGATATGGTACATTTTCCATCTTTGGTGTAATGACTAGGGAAATTCATTAATAAAATCTAATATTTTAATTGAGTTTAATTAATGAATTTACCCTTAAAAATTGTAATTTTTGTAAAATTGTAATAATGTATAAATAAGCGGTATTAACTAAAAATTTCACTGCGAATGTGATGCAATGTTGGATATTTTTAATACAGATTTCATGATTTCAATTACCTAAAAATTTGTACATAATATCCATAAAATGAATTTTATATCACAATTAATTGTAAAATTGTGATACAAACGAATGGGTAATTAAGAATACAAATAAGACATAGAGTCCACCAAAACCTAACCTAGTGTAAAAAGGAGGCCGACGCAGAACAAGTATACTGCTAAGTGAAAACGCAGATATAGAAAGGTTATGTTTGGCCTCCAAATGTAAACCAAAGGTAAGTAAAATAATTTATACAGTCTAAGGATATGAGTTCACACCGATTTGACCATGATAATGTAAGAAAAATACTATGAGGTGAAAAATTACACAGTGAAAATTTTAGGCCCCATAAAGTAGACACCCATTGTAATTCTATTGGGCCACCATGCCATGAAAGGTGGCCCAATCACATCATGCCACACAGGTAACCCAATGGATTACTAGTTAGTCACCATAAAGGATAAGGATGCATTTAATGCAAAATTAGCCAAAAAAATCCCATTTCTTCTTCCTCAACTCCCACAGCAACCATTGTTGGAGCTTCTCAAAAATTTTCTCAACCCAAATCTTTGCAAAAATAACCCCAATTAAGTTTAAGAGGCAAAATCCAAGGAATTCCAACAAGTTTTAAGGTAAGAGGCAAAATCCAAGGAATTCCAACAAGTTCTAAGGTAAAAACCTAAACTTTTTCAAGGTTTCTTTGGTTTTTTCTTGGAAAAAAGAAAGGAAGTTAATTCATGGTATTTTTGCATGAAAATAGTGTCTAGAAAGGAGATTTAAAAGGGCCATGGAAGGCTAAAAGCACAAGGAATTATTTGGGGTAAGTTTTAAAAATTTGTGATTTTTGTTTTGGTTTTTATTCCTTTAAAAGCATGTGGGTTCTTGAGCAAATTTTTTTGTTAAATCCCATACAAATATGAATTATGGCATGTTGATATTGTGAAAATTTAGGATTTATGGTGCAAAATGGTGGTTTATGTAAAAAAGCCATATTTTTGTAATTTTAGTGCTAGCTTTTCAAAAATGATGGTTGGATATGGAAAATGGTTCAAACCAGGGTTGGAACCGCCTTTGCAGGGGTAGATCTACTGTTTAAAAATGAATTTTTACAAAAATACCCTAAGGACTAAATTGTAAGAAAAAGTTTCTTCTCGATAAAATTAAAAAATGCCCAAAAACGTCCCTGTATAGTGAGAATTTCAAAAAAATTAAAACACAAAAGTTATAGATCTCAATAAAACTAATAGATATTGTAGACAGTTCATCGAAAATCTCAACCGTTGGTGAGATTTTAATTTTTCAAGAATTTGTTAAAATTGGGAAAAAATTTTAAAGAACAAAAATGTCATTTTGTAAAATGATTTAGGGTATGGTACTTTGAGTAAAAGTGTTTCTCATGAAAAATAGGAAATTTTGGTTTAAAGAGATAAATTTTAGCCCTAGGGGTAAAATTGTCAAAATTTTCAATTCAGGGGCTAAATTGCAAAGTTTTATGGAAATGAGGCATAGATGTGAAATAACGAGATCCGAGCCACTAGGGTATTATTTTAAAATTAGTACGTGACTATTTTCGTTAGAATAACGGAATTGAGCTCGGGAAGGTTAGTAGACCCACGTCGAGCAAAATCGTCATTTTGCCCAACTAACTCAAACCGCTCCGAAATGTTTCAAATGGGAAAAAGGAATGATTAGAAAGATTCCTGTCCTTCGTTAGAGATGATAGGGTAGAGTTAGATAGAAATAAAAAAACCAATGGTTTCTAAGTTGTATACAACTCAATATATTAATTAGCGATCACTTTGTATTGAAACATAGTGAATTTGGCTAATGGCTTTGAAATTGGCCAACAAGATCCTAGAAGTCTAGGAAAGAGGAAACGAGGTTGATTTGTGCAGTACACAAAATCAAGTAAGTACCCATCCTACCTATAGTATGAATTTGTAGGTATAAAATGTGGTATGTGCATATATATACCTGTGTGTATATCAAGGTGTATACCTATGTGTATGCTATGATATGAGTATCTATAAGTATGTTAGTGTATACCTATAAGTATACTAAATAAATACCTGGGTGTATATTATATTGTATACTAGTGTGTATATTAATGTATACCTGTGAGTATAAAAGTATGTACATGTGTGTACAATATTTTATAAGAGCATTTATGTTTTGTGATAACATGTGTTTATTACTTCATGCATGGTATGATAACCATAATAAATGGACTAGAGATTATATCACCAAAAATTGAGAAAAGTGTCGTACCAACTCCTGACTCAAGAGAAGTTTAAGGATACAATATGTTCACGGTGTTACGTAGACCTAAGTGCGCAATGGTACGAACACTTGGACTCGAGTTAAAGATAAGAAATGATAATAATAAAGAAGATTTATAAGAAAGCATAATTGGATCATGCATTTTATTGAATGCGCATGTGGGTTATATGGGACTTACTGGGCGTAAGCACATTAAGTATTTCATGCTGTAAGTATTCTGACGAGAATGTTAGAATAAGTTTATTGATGAGCTGGTGGAGGGTGATTAGTGTGCAGATTGGGTATGGAATCTGCCACTGTTATGTTTCCTTTGTAACATATTTTATGTTATTTTGAAATGTAAGGTTTAGAAAACAATATTGTATAAGAACGGTTGTTTATGTAAGTACAAGTATATATCTGTGTTTTCAAAGTTGCTAAAACCAGTATTGTACGAACAAGTGAGTTAAGTAAATATATATATATATATATTTATTTATGATTCCAAAGGCATTAATATCTATATGTGAAAAAAAAAATTTCCTAAATTCTCTCCTATATGTAAGTAAGAAAAAGGTTTATCATGGCCCAAAAAGACGGGTTTTGATAGTTGGTATCAGAGCGAAAACCCTACCATCCTACTGCACATTGTCATCTGCTCCATTTCCATAGTTCAAGTAATATAGTTTGATTTTAAGTATAAGAATGTTAAGTTTTCACCTTATATGGCATTGTTATATTAATTAAGATAAATGTAGTAGATGGCGGCACCCTCGAATGGACTTAATGCAGAAGCGGATCGAAGAACAAATATTGCTTTTCAAGACACGATGCCACCGCAATATTATGGAAGTCGGCAGCCCATGGTGTTGACTGAATGGCTACATGTTGTAGAAGTTATTTTTGCTACATGTCATATGCCACCGCACCTTTAAGTATGATTAGCTTCTGGACTGTTGCTGAGAGAAGCCTTAGCATAGTGGCTGAGGATCGGACCTAATGAGTGACCTAGGGATTGGCAAGGTTTCAGGGAACAGATTCTAGGTGAATTCGCACCTTTACCCCCAGCGGATGCTATGCAAGTCCAAGTGATTCCAATGCTATGGGCGGATTGGCATTGTCAGTTATATCTACGTGCAGAACCCTTATGGGGAACGTACGTAGGAGCGCCAATAGATTATTATATCTTAAGGTTTCACCATACTATGGTACCATTGATTCCACCAGAAATACCCTTGCGGTGAATTTATGACCTGATTTGGAGAGATCTTCCCGATGGGGTCCAACAATAGATGTAGTATCCGAGGGATTTTCTCAGTCTCCACCATTTTATTATGGAAGAATTGCATGTGGAGCAGAATGTGGCCGCGCCCTTAGAAGATGCCTTAGTAGAAATGGAAGAGGAAGATGAAGATGTTGTTGATGGTGAAGACAATGATGAAGAGCTTGAATTCCTTCCAGTGCCTCTTGAACCTATAATTGCAAGTGACGACGAGTCATCGATTTGGAGGAAGAGGAAGAGGAGGAACCTAAGGAGGATCTCGAACATAGTGACTTGTCAAGAGTAGAGTCAGATTAGAACGAAAAGGGACCTATGATGAACTATATGTATTAAGATGTATGTTGATGTGTGATTAGCACAGTTTTGGGCCTTGTGCTTTTGTATATGAGTGTATATCCAGCAAGTGGTATCCTTAGCGGCAATAGGGTATATGTAGCCAAAAGTGATAACTGCTCTTGGAAATGGTATGAATAGTTTATGTAAGAAAGGAAAGTAAGTATGTATGTTTGTCATTTATGTAAAATTTTAAGAATGAAGAATGTAAAAGAAAAAAGAAAGAAGTTAATGAAATGAAATGTATGAAATTACATACTGAGTTTATGTCATTGTTCATGTTTGCATGTATTATGCTATTTGATAATTTTCTTTAAATACTATTAAGTTAATAGTATATACTAATGTAACGACAAAATTGTACGATAGGCCTGTAAACCAATTTTACTAACGATGACTGAAGTACTTGGAGAACCAATAAACCCAGACCTAATGGCCCTGATCATGGAATTACAATAGAAACTCCAAGCTTAGGAGTTAGAAATGCAAGAATTAAAATAGCAGTTAGCGAACCAAAATCCAGTACCACAAGCTCGCGCGAACTCTCCACCCCCAGTACCACCGCCTCAGCAAGCAGAACTAGCTGCTCTAGTAGTATCTGCTATCAAATTTTATGAAAGATTTCGACAGATGAAGGCCCCAGAATTTGACGGATCTATAGACCTATTGGAAGCCAATGACTGGCTTACCGGTATAGAAAGGGTTTTGAAATTTATGGGGCTTAGTGATCATGAAAAAGTGTTATGTGCCTCATTTTCTCTCACCAAGGATGCTAGGAGATAGTGGGAGTCAGTTGAACGTAGAAAGAACTTAGATGAAATGTCATGGCTAGATTTCATGGAGGAATCTAGAAGGGCTTACTTTAATGAGGAAACAATGGCAGCCCAACAAGAAGAATTCAACAACTTTAAACAAGGCAATATGTTAGTGGCTGATGCCGTGAAGAGATTCAATCAATTGGCATGTTTATGTCCCAAACTAGTAACCACTGATTAGGAATAAATAAGAAGATTGATGTGGATGTTTCGAACTAACATTGCCTTTATAGTCAATAATGGAGGGCAAGCTCCTAAGGATGTGGAGGACTGTATTGAACAGGCTACTAGAGCCGAATTCAGAATTTCTCGTGATAAGGTGGAGAGAGCAAGAATCTTTAAAGCTCAAAGGGAGGAGAAAACTTTAGCTAAATGGAGCCAAACTGTACATGCAAAAGGACAAGGAAGTGTTCTGAGTCAAGGACAGTCTCAGAGTCATCTAGTTGGATGCAACCGTAATGCCAATAATAAGATGAAATGCAATGTGATTAATCCAAAGAATCAAAAGGGACAACCCTAGAAAAGGATTAGTGATGGAGGAAACAACAAGCCTCTTTGCAGTAAATGCAAGAAGAGACATGTAGGAGAGTGTAAAGCTGGCACCAATAAGTGTTACATATGTGGCAAAGAATTACACTATGCCAGAAACTGTTTCTCCAATCCCTAGATCAGAATGAGCAAAGGCCTTAGAAAACCCAGCTTCACATAGTCCAAGCATAGATTGAAGGCCCTAGTGTCAGTCAAGGACTCTTGGAAGCTTCGAAACCCAATGGACGGATTTATGCCTACATGAAGAAAAAGGATGATGCGGGAACTTCATTAGTAGTGGCAGGTCAATTTTCTGTTGCCAATACTGATGCTTATGTTTTGTTTGATTCTGAAGCAATACATTCATTTGCCTTGCTTAAGTTTGCCAAACATATAGGAAATGAAGGGGATAGGATAGAACAGACTTTTAGAACTGCACTTCCCTTTGGGGAGGTACTAAATTCTGATTATTGGCTACGTCACGTACCCATTACTATTTGTGGAAGAGAATTGTATATCGATTTAATAATAATTGATATACAAGATTATGACGTTATCTTGGGAATGGATTTCTTGGGAAAGTACACCACCAAGATTAACTGTCGACATCATAAGGTTACATTTTGACCCTTTGGAAGTGAAAAATTTGTGTATTCAGGGAAGGTTCCTAAGGCCCCAAAGGCGCTAATTTTGGCACTGAAAGCAAGGAAGATGTTGGAAAGCAGATGCATCGGTTATTTTGTAAATTTGGTAAACAAAGAACAAAAGGCTTAGTTAGGACCAAAGAAGGTCCCCATAGTAAAAGAATTTGCTAACGTGTTTCCAGATGAGTTACCAGGCATACCACCGAAACGGGAGATTTCGTTCGAGATTGAATTAATGCCAGGTACAACCCCAATTTCGAAGGCACCATATTATATGGCTCCAGGAGAACTCAAAGAGCTTCAGGTGCAATTACAAGAATTGCTAGACAAAGGATTTATTCGGCCGAGTCATTCTCCATGGGGAGCGCCTGTTTTATTCGTCAAGAACAAAGATGGAAAGTTACAAATGTGCATTGCTTACTGGGAACTGAACAAGGTTATGATTAAAAACAAGTATACACTTCCAAGAATTGACGACTTATTTGATCAATTGAAATAAGCGTCAGTATTCTCAAAATTGACTTGTGCTCTGGATATCATCAACTGCGAGTCAAGGAAGAAGACATGCCAAAGACAACATTCTGGACGTGTTTTGGGTATTACGAATTTTGTGTTATGCCATTTGGACTGACCAATGCCCCAGCAGCCTTTATGGACCTTATGAATCAGATTTTCAAGGATTATGTTGATAAATTTGTTATCGTTTTCATCAACGATATCCTCATTTATTCCAGAACGCCAAAAGAACATGAGAAACACTTAAGGGTTGTGCCACAGTTGTTGAGGAAACATCAGTTGTATGCCAATTTCACAAAATGTAAATTTTGGTTGGAAAAAGTTCATTTCTTAGGTCATGTGGTGTCATGAGATGGAGTATCTATTGATCCTTCCAACGTTGAAGCGGCAAATAAATGGCCTATACCAAAGAGCGTTACCGAAATCAGGAGTTTTCTCAGTTTAGCGGGCTATTACGGACGATTTGTAGAAGGATTCTCCAGATTGGCAACACCACTTATGGCTCTTACATAGAAAGCAGCAAAGTACGAATGGACTAATAAGTGTGAAGAAAGTTTCCAAGAATTAAAAAGATGACTCACAAGTAGACCATTACTGACAATACCTGATCCGGACCTAGGAAATTTTGTGATCTACAGCGATGCATCAAAAAGGGGATTGGGAGCCATACTTATGCAAAATGAAAAAGTGATTGCATATGCATCTCGGTAACTAAAAAGATCATGAAAGAAACTATCCATCGCATAATTTAGAATTAGCAGCGGTCGTATTTGCACTGAAGATTTGGCGTCACTACTTGTATGGAGCTAAAAGCGAGATTTATATGGACCATCAAAGTTTGAAGCACATCTTCACGCAGAAGGAGCTCAACATAAGGCAGCGAAGATGGCTTGAGTTAGTTAAAGACTACAACTATGAAATTTTATATCACCCTAGGAAGGCTAACAGAGTGGCCGATGCCCTTAGTCGTAGAGCAACGTCTTCGCTTGTAATGGTACGATCAATACCGAGACCTCTTCAGAAGGACTTGATAGAAGCGAGAATAGAGCTAATTACAAGAGGATTAGCCAATCTGTCATTTCAACCTGCTATCTTGGAAAACTTAAAGAAGCGATAAGAAGCAGATCCATCGCTGCTCAAATCTAAGAATGAGGTTCTTGATAACAAAGAAGCAGAATTTAGCATCTTGGAAGATGGCATTCTCTGTTATACAGGCAAATTATGCATTCCCAATGATGAAGAATTAAAGAAGCAAATATTGGAGGAAGCTCATGAAGCACCATGCGCTGCTCATCTAGGAGCTACTAAAATGTATCAAGATTTGAAAGAGCACTATTGGTGGCATGGGATGAAGAATGACGTGCGAGGTTCGTCAACAAATGTCTCACGTGTCAAAAAGTGAAGCTGAACATCAACAACCAGCAAATGAACTACAAAAGATTGAAATTTCAAAATGAAAATAGGACCGATAACTATGGATATGGTGACTGGGCTACCTAAGACTATAGAGGGACACGACGCTATATGGGTAATCATGGACAAATTGACCAAATTGGCCCACTTCTTTCCCATTAAACTCAACAGTCCTGTAGAACGATTAGCTAAACTATATGTTGCCCAGATAGTTAGATACCATGGAGTTTCGAAGTCCATTATTTTCGATCAGGATGGCAGATTCACTTCCAAGTTTTAGAGGAGCGTTCACCAAGCAATGGGATCAAAGCTGACATTTAGCACAGCTTTTCACCCTCAAACCAATGGTCAGTCTGAGAGGACCATCAAACTTTAGAGGATATGCTGAGAGCCTATGTGTTAGATTTCAAAAGAGGATAGGATAAAAAGCTTCTGTTGATTGAATTTGCTTACAATAACAGTTATCAAACCTCCATAGGAATGGCTCCATATGAAGCTCTCTATGGAAGAAGATGTAGATCACCACTACATTGGTATAAAACTGGAGAGAAAACATTATCAACTACGAATTTCATGCAAAGGACGACGGAGGATGTGAAATTAATCCGTCAATGGATGGAAACTGCTTTTAGTCGTCAGAAGAGTTATGTAGATCAACGACGAAGACCCTTAGAATTCCAAGTAGGGGATTTGGTCTTCCTAAAGGTAACGCTAATGAAAGGAGTGATAAGGTTTGGAAAGAAAGGAAAAGTCAGCCCAAGATATATTGGACCGTTTGAAATTTTGGAAAGAGTAGGCAATGTAGCTTATAAGTTGGCTTTACCCCATGAAATGGCATCGGTACATAACGTGTTTCATGTGTCCATGTTAAAGAAGTATGTACCAGATCCATCAGATGTTCTACAGCCTGAGAAAATTGACATACAAGAGAATCTATCTTATGAAGAGAAACCAATATAGATACTGGCACGAGAAGAAAAGGAATTAAGGAATAAGAAAATACCTCTTGTTAAAGTTTTATGGCGCAATCAGCAAATGGAAGAGGCAACTAGACGCGAAAGGATGAAATGAGGAAAGTCTACCCTGAATTGTTTTAATTTTCAAGGATGAAAATTCTTAAGGGGGGTATATTGTAATGACTAGGAAAATTCATTAATAAAATCTAATATTTTAATTAGGTTTAATTAATGAATTTACCCTTAAAAATTGTAATTTTTGTAAAATTGTGATAATGTATAAGTAAGCGGTGTTAACTAAAAATTTCACTACAAATGTGATACAATGTTGGATATTTTTAATATAGATTTTATGAGTTTAATTACTCAAAAATTTGTACATAATATCCATAAAATGAATTTTATATCACAATTAATTGTAAAATTGTGATACAAACGAATGGGTAATTAAGAATACAAAT
>CAMOHE010052924.1:95294-112266 GCA_946598075.1 Artocarpus hirsutus | reverse complement strand
ATCTGTTGGATACTAAAAAAGTAACGTGTCTATAGGAATTTTTTTTAAGCATCAAATTTACCCCAAATAAATGACTGTGAGTATATTTAATAGTTAGAAACATAGTCCTCCAATCGAAAAATACTCATAGAATAAAGGTAGCAATATAAAGTGAGCTACGAAAAGCTATTTTGGTTGCAGAAAAATTTTTAGGAATTTTGTGTTAATTCAAACATTCTGATTGCAAATGACAAGTTAAAATTGACTCATTTTCCCCCCAATTTGCCTTGAATTTAATATTGACACTTAACCTTAAGCTTGGTGAAAATGGACTTCTAGCTTTTTTATTTGGGGAAATTCTTTCTAAACATAGAGATGGTGGTTTTTTCCTCTCAACTTGTCTTGCCACGCTTTGAAATTGCGTCTCATTTTGTATATAAATATTTATCTTTTTATGCCCCTCTAAGTTAATTCAAAAATTATATATTTAGCTTTTGATTTCATCAAATGTATACCTTTGTATTAGATTTAATACACAAATCTATGCTTCATCTCCATTAATAACTCGTTTTTACCTTTAAAATAACAAAATTATCCTTAATTAAAAGAGGAAAAAAATTAAAACTTTAAAAAAATAAGAAGAAAGCAAAAACAAAAACACATAAAATACCTATTTTGGGGGTATTTTATACACTTTTGAAGCCAAAAACTTAGTCTAAAGTGTTTTTTTTTAGTTTTTAAAGTTATCTTATTTTCAATTTGATGATATTTTACAGAATTTTTAGGACAAAATTGAAGATTTATCAAGAAAAATATAAATATGTGTATTAAATCTAATTTAAATGTATAAATTCGAGGAAATAAAAAATTAAAGGTATATCATTTGAATAAATCTAAAATACAGGATTAAAAAAAAAAAGCAAATAACCCTTTTTTAGAGCCAAACACATCCTTAATTTGAAAATTGGATTAAAACCTCTTGAACTCCTTAAACAAACACTTCAATTTTCTGGTACATTTAGTTGAATTATCTTTTATCAAAAAAATTTTGAAAACATAGACTAGCATGGATAGTGCTTGGGAGCACCCAAATTAGCAGTCGACAGAAAATATCTTGATAAATGCTTAACTTATTATATTATCTATTATTTATTAAGTTGAGTTTTTGCTACATTATGTATATGAAACAATGTAGTAAATATTTGGTACTGCTTGATTTATTGTTGACATGAGATGACATAATGTATTTTTAAACCAATTAATAAATAATTAGAAAACAAAAATTTGTTAAGGTTAGTGTCAGAATAGAACCTTTAAACCTTAGCATTGTTATAAATTAATGTTTTATCTCTTTGAATTAGTTGTTATTAGTGTTGTTACTATTAAAATTATTTTGAATTAATTACGCTTATTGTCAAAATTCCATTTCTAAATTAAGCTGCATTTCTTGTTATTAAAATTCTAAAATCAGAAAATCTAAAAATGAAAAATTCTATAAAAATGTGTAAATATTGTAAATATTTTATAAATAATTAACCTTAATCCTTAAATATTTCAATGTTAAAAATAAGTAAATAGCTACTATAAAAAATATACTGGATCTTAGCAATATCTTTCTCTATGGGTTCGACCCTGGGTTCACTAAATTTTATTATTTAGACAATTTTATACTTGGGATTATATCGAATTGCACTTTTCAAGACCGAATAATGCTCTAACTGGAACTGAACAATAATTTACCAAAAGTTATAATAATTACTTACTTACTTTTCAGAATCATCATATGATTTATCGTAAATCATAAATTTAAAAATACTTACTTTAGGATGCCTTATTAACACCACCGAAGTGGCCCATACAAGTTTTAGGATCTGTCCCCTAGGAGGTCCTCTATGCGGCCTAAAGTCTCAAGGCTTTATAGTTAAAGACTCAACTATCTGGTGAGTCTTATACATATAGTTTTGAAATATCATTCAAAAGCAAAGTAGCTCGATGGAAGCAAGACCAAGGTTTGCTTTATTTTTCACAATTCATTTGAAAGCTGATTTTCAAATATCTTGAAAATATTAAAGATACAATTCAATTTAAAGGCTAAGAACACTTCAAACAATTTAATATCAAATAACCGAAAACCACATATTTCCAAATAACTTTGAAAATATTATATAAACAATTCTTAAAGATATTTAAGAATAATTATAGGCTATAACAAGTTTAAAACACGGCTATTAAAGAAGGGGTAGGAAAATCCTACCTCAATATTAGCATACCGACACCATTAGCTCCAAACCAGTTTTAACTCAATGCATGCTTTGTATGTTCAAGACCTTAAGATATATTCAAAGTCAGAAACAAAGCTCAAATATAAATCCATTTCAAGTATCATTATGCTAATTTAATTATTAGTGTGCCATATTAAACATTCAAATAGCAATTATACACAACCTTTAAAACATACAATTATGCTCGAAATAAAATTATAATGTATTCTGATCTAAAATTAATTTAAAAATTGATTTTCAAAATTGGGGCTTTTTTAGGGATTAAAATCACAAAACAAGAAAACTAATGAGGTAAAAATTGCCCTATGCACTACACCAACCGTTGAGCCGATGCAAGGTCATCGGCTTGCCACCGAGACAATCCGGCCTGTTTGTCTTAATAACCGACCAACTGGTTCGTTAGAATATGAAAAATTTCTAGATTCTGTTTTTGGACCTCCTGAACTCCAAGCTTCAAGCTTAAATCAACCAATTGCTAGTTCTTAGATCATAGAAATAGTGCGGAAAATATAGAAAATCATTATAAAACACTTTCAAACATTTTCTCCTAAATTTTAACAATAAAAAATCACAATAATCGAAGGCTTGGCCCATCTATCGAAAACTCGAAAACCTAAACATACAAATCTCAAATTCAAGGCTTTCTCTTTGACAATCTATGACATGCATCAACTCAAAATGTTTTCAAACATACTCAGATTGCATTTCATAAGCCTTTCAAATCAAAACTTCACAATTTCCATACTCAATCCAAAATATGTACAAAACTCTTGAAATAGAACATCATACTCACACAATTCATAAAACTATATTATGTTATGAAAATGAGAACAAAACTAAATCATCAAATTAAAAGTGAGAGAGAGAATTTTATATTTGGGTTTTATGGTTCCCACCTCAAAATTTCATGAAGAAGTTGATGGCATTGGTTGTCCAACCCCTTGAATTTTGATTTATGAAGATGCAAGACCAAAGAGAGGGGTTATTTCTAGTTTCTCTTAGGTGTTTAAAAGTTGAGAATTTTAGAGAGAATGAGAAAGTGAGGGAGTATTTGACATGTTTTGGGGAGGATTTACATGTGAAAAAAAATAACAGAGAACCAACAATGGCATTTTAGTAATTAAATGAGTAAGCAGTGGTATGAAGATAAATTTAACAAAGGCGATTAAAAACTATCATTTTAAACATATAAGACCAGAAATTTTAAATAATTTTAAATAACTAAATTGTGCAATGAAGCTTAAAATAAACCTTAATGACAATTAATAAAATTTTTAGCATACTAATGAATTAATTTAGTACAATTTAAACTTGTTTAAAATTCATGGGTACTATATCTCCTTTTTCCCTTCTACAACTACCTAGTCTTTCCTTCTTCTTTTTTTTTTGTTTGGTTAAGAAGGCAAATGGCCTAATTATATTTGTTGGATTAAAATATGACTCCACTTTATATCTAATCTACATATATTTTAAAATGATATCATTAAAACAATTACTATGTAATTACATAGTACAAAATATAATATCATTAAAATAATTAATGTAATAAAGACATTTTCAAGATATTCTAAACATTGTGTTGAATTTTCAGTTTCATAACAATAATTTGATCATGTATTTTAGTTTTTTTCTCTTCTAGTTTCAATGGTTATGTTTTCAGTAGGTACCCCCACTTGATATAAATATGATTGTTGCAACTAAATGAACAGACTAAAAATATTTATGATAGTTAATGAGATTGAATTCTTATTGTACCACATCATCAATTATTGTTAAAACATAGCTTTAATGGAAAGGTAACCATTGAAAATATAACCATTAAAAACTCATCCATATACATATGTATATATATATGTGCATGTATATAATATATAATTCACAAAATTCCTTCATGTATATGTGCATGTATATAATATATAATTCACATTCCTTCATGTATGAAAAAAGGCTTTATGTATAAAGTTTCAACTCAGAAAAAAAAAATAGAGAGATAGAAGAATGAGAATATTAAAATAAAAAAAGAAAAGGTGGGTACGAAAAGAAAAATAAAATGGATGAGAAGTAATGAAGTTATTGAAATGTACAGGGTAATTTTAGAATCAAAGTGGTATATAATAAGTAATTTTAACTTTTTCAATATTAGATGAAAGGATGAAAATGTCCACGATATTGCCGATATTTTTAATATCCATATTTTGAAATGTTGACATAAATAGAGGGAGGGGGAAGGATTTTTTTTTTTTTTTTTTTTGGATGTTCATAAAATATCCAAAAATATCAACAATATCTATGAAAATCTAAAATATTTCCAAAAATTTTCATAAAAATGTCCAAAAAGGCTGGTAAAATTTTCTTTTCTACACATAAATAAATTTTATAAGACTTTTTTTAAAATTTATTTTTCGATAAAATGTGACAAATATTTTGAACCTAAAAACAATAAAAAGTATTTATTAAGATTTATTTAGTATTTAAATAATTTTTACTTTTAAAATAAATAGTTCTCGACTCTTATGCAAAATCTTATGTCATTTGCATGTAGTGTGTACTATATTTTTATTATTTTTGTCTACTAGTTCCAATTATTGTTCTTTATGGAGCACATAAAGACGTCTTACAACTAAAATGAGTCAAACTAATTAAAATTTTGTTTCCTTGAGTTTTGGCTTTATGGGCTTAGGAACTAATCAAAGTTTTTATGGGTATAATATTCCTTATAGTTCTCAAACCGGGACAAGTTCAAAAGTATTAAACCAAGATAGTTTTCTTGATATAATTATGTACCCTCCACCACAAACCTTTACTTTTTTTCCGAATGTCATCAACATCAACAATATCCACGATATATTCCATGAATCAAAATCTAACAACCTTAGTGACATCAAAATTTTTGTCCTTGATTAGATGAAATTGCATATTCAAAAGAAAAGAAGTAAAGAGAGGTATGTCAACAAAACCACCTTTCAATAATATACTGGGTAAAACGTAGGGCAAGAGGTCATTTTTCGACCATTCAATTTAAAAAAAAAAAAAAAAGGAGAGAGTACAAAGAGATAAATGTGGTATTTTAGAAGAACACGAAGTTATTTAAGGATTTGCTGAATAAGAATGGCGATAAATGGCACCTTTTTAAGCAAATTAATATTTAGGTGTGTTTATTGACTTTTTTATTCTACTTTTTATATACCTCTATTTAATAGGGTTTTTTTATTACTGTATTACCCATCAATAAATCTACTTTTAAATATGAAAGTGTTTTAAATAAATACTCATTATACACCCTATCTTAATATATATATATATATATATATATCCCCTTTAAAAAAGTTGTGTATTATTTTTTAAAAAGAATAGCAATAGATTCCAATTGGTCTAGTGGTATTGGGGTAGGGATGGGTTAGGTATTGTGTTGGGGTCAAGGAGGTTCAATCATCCATTGTATAAAAATATATATGTGCTTTATTTTTTTTCAAAATTTTTATTTTTATTATTGTTTTGTATATACTAATTAGAATTATATATCATTGCAAATTGTTTGATGCATAAATAACTACAAATTGTGTGCTATAGTAAAAGGGACTCTTTGGTTTAATGTAAAGAACATGATATGAAAGAAATAAAAGAAAGAAGAAAAACTATGTTTTCCTTCCTCTATTTAAGTAAAGTAACAATTTATTCAACTCATGTATAACCCCCTACAATCCATTACCAATTATTGTTTCTTGGAATCTAAAGTTTAATTTGATAAAAAGAAAAATAAATTTTATTAAGGAAAAATATTGCTTAGTATATAAACTGGGAAAAAAAATTTTAAAAATTGTAAGTTTATAATTGCAAATTGTTTGACACATAAATAACTACAAATTGTGTGCTGTATTAAAAGGGACCACTCTTTGGTTGAACGTAAAGAACATGATATGAAAGAAAAAAAAATATGTTTCCCTTCTTGTTCTTGAGTAAAGCAAATACAAATTTATTCTCTACCATTCATTACCGATTATTGTTTCTTGGAATCCAAAGTTTGATTTGGTAAAAAGAAAAATAAATTTTATATAAACCAAAAAAAAAAAAAGAATTTACAAAAATTGTGAGTTTATAATGTGGGTGGGTGGAAAAAAGGTAAACCAATAATACTATTTAAGTATAGTTACTTTTTTTTTTTGCATTTTAGGAAGGGTGTAAGAAATAAAATGAGGGGCGGTTGAAAGCTGCTAAGCGCACAAATGTTGTACATATGGTTCTATTAATGTTCCTTAAACATGGTTAGTGGTCTACCGTGGTCCATTCTCTAGGCTAGAATCTCAATAACAGAATTGATTCTCTTATGATCGTGATTCTATATTCTTTAAATTTCATACATATCAACCAGATATGATTAATTATACATAGAATATTTTGAGTAGCTGATCCCATCTAAGTTGGGCTAAATATAACTTTCTCTTTTTAAAAGATGATTTTAAATGCAATGCTAAATTAAGACCATATTTGATGTAAATGTCGATGCTAATACTATATTTGTCACTAAAATAACAAATTTGATATGATATTTTAATTTGTGCTCCAATTAATAATACTATTTTAGATGCCTTATATATATTTTGCCATAATTATTAAGTGTTGAAATTTGAAAAAATAAGTCTTTAATACAAAATAATTTCAAGTGACAATGTTGTAATGATTAAAAAAAAAAGTTAATATATCAACCAATTAAACTTGCTATGTATTAAGCTTGGTGGTAAATTTTGACTTTGGCACATCAATATAGAATTGTATTAGAGAAGTTTTAATATGTCAATGCAAAATTTTGGTATCTGAGTATGAAAAATATTCTAAGAGAATGCCATTTTTCAAACTTAATTACAAATTTACTACCAAGTAAAGTATATGGCGAACATAGTATTTGATTTCTATTGGTTCGTGTATTAATTTTTCTTTTTAATCTTTAGAACATTGTTAATTTCAAATATTAAAGTTTATTTTTTTAAATTTCAAGACTTAGTAATTATTGACAAATGATAGATATAGTATTTGAAGTGGCATTAAGCATTGGAGCAAAATAACATGACTCATAAAATATATTATTTTTATACTTTTTTAGTGGCAAATATAGTATTTGTGTAGTGTGGGGCTTACAACCTCTATCTAATTATAAGAGGAAGGGAAACTAGTAAGAGCATCTTTAATGCAACGTTAAATTGACGTGCTAATGACAAATTTGATATTTGAGTGTAAAAAATAAAAAAATAATAAAAAAAATGCTCCAATGCAGTATTATTTTTATGTCAAATTTGTCATATGCTAATTTTTATGGCAAAGTTATTACCAAATATAACATATGACAAATTTGGTATTTGATTTTTATTGGTTGCTGGATTGATTTTTTTCTTTTTAATCATTACAATATTGTTAAATTATTTTAATATTAAAAATAGCTTTTTATATTGAAGCACAAATTAAAAGAGCACATTTTCATATTTTTAGTGGCAAATATAGTATTAGTATTGATACTTGTATTAGATATAGTTTAATATATATTTGACTTTTCATAGATACAAGCACACACACGAGCCATCTTATCTACTGGTGTCAAAATTTAATCAGTTGTACGTGCTTCGGCCCTAATTTTAAATTGGAATGATAAGATTTTGGTCACAACATAGTTTCTAATTAGCATGATTTTGGGCATAATATAGTTTCTAATTAGCAAGCCACGGTAATACCAATCCAAATAAACTGATAATTCACGAAAACCTTCCTTTGTTTTTTTAAGATTGTTGTAATGACAAAAAAAAAAAAAAAAATGGAGAAGCTTCTCTTGGGATACTTTTCCCAGGCAATTTTCCTGTCGGTAGATTGTAGGACTAATTCTTTTTTCTACGCTTCTATTATTCCGGTTGGTTATTCTTTTGTAATGTATTGGTGCCTGACCCTTGCAATCAACTTTGATAGGTATACTTTCTATTTTTTTTCTAATGTAATGTAACACACAAAAAGTTAATTAAGTATAATTAGTATATAAATGGTGAATTAGTGTGTCTTATTGTAATTTGAATTTAATTAAATTATTTTGTGATATTTTCTAATTAATTTCATTTTAAATTGTTTTTATTATAAGTTATTTTAAATTTTGAAACAAAACAATTTGTCAAATGTCCAACATGTTCCTCCTTGAAAACCTTGTGCTGGACATGGTTTTGCATCTGAGAAAGCACCCCACTTCTTCCTTTATTTAAACTCTCTTTCTCTCTCTCATTTTCTCACTCTCTTACTCTCTTCTCTGCTCTCTCTTTCCCTCTCTCATCGTCACTCTCTTTCTCTCTTCCCTCTCTCATTTTTGCTCCAAAAATTGAGCAAGAGGCCTCGATTCCCAGCAAGATTGGAAGCCTATGAATGTGTTTGAGCCTCCGTAAACTTGGTTCAAAGATCTATTTGAGGTTAGTTTATTTTCTTTCAAAATTTCAAAGTTTATTTTCAAATTTTTCAATCTTCCTTGTAAGTTATAATCCGAGTTTCTTTGAGTTTAGAAAACCTTTAATCTAAGTTTATGGGACCTAAATCATCACGAATCTAAGCTTGATTGGACAAAAATTGAGCTAAATCAAGTTTTTACTTTTTATGCATTTTTTGAATAATTTGAAAATCTTTGTGAAGAAGTGGTAGAAATGTGTTTAAATATGTTCTATTATGTTATTTTTGTCATTTTTGAACATTATACATGCTCTAGGAACTGTAAAAACAAGTATAAAGTAAGATTTGAGCTTGAGAAGGCCGAGTCTCAAAATCTAGAATTTTTCAGATTTTGACAGATCGACAGGCCAAACTTGAGCTTCAGCATGCTGGACTCACTTCTTCGGTAGGCTAGACTTAAGCAGTTCAGCAGGCCGGTTCGAGATGGTCGATACGCTGAATTATGGAGGTTCGACGGGCCGGACTAGGGAGTTCAAAAGGCCGAGCAGGCTATATAAAAATGATTGTCTTCCACCTGTTTTCACTGTTTAAAGCATGAATAAAGGCTTTAACCTTCTAGCATGATTTTGTGAGCATTAAAGGCACACTAAGACACTATGAGATAGTCTAGCATCGTAGAGTATTCTAAGTTAGATATTGACGAATCGGTTTCATATCTAGGTTGTCTGAGGCTTTGAAGAGCTAACGTATAGTGGGCCGAAACTACTATATTTGCACTTTCATGCAGAATAATGATTAGGACTCTAGTCCCTCTTCTTTGTTGGCCATGATTTCAAAAAGGATTTGGCCACAAGTGTTTTCCAAGAATGTTTTAAGAAATGATTTAAATGAGTAAATTATGTTGTTGACAATAATTGATGAATAATGAAATGATCATAATGAATGGAATAATGAATGGAATAATGAATGTAAAATGAGAAATTTGGTAACATGAGACTTGAATAATGAAAAAATACCGAACAAGTTAGATATACCATTTGGAATGATATATTAGGGCATGATGCCACATTTAGAGATCGGGTCTTGCGGAGAACAACCTTGGGGGCAGGTCCCAAAACCCAACTGGGCCACTACGATGGTGATTGTATTGGTTTCCTCAAGACAAAAAAATAAGAGCATTTTTGGATGAATAATGAACCAAACAGTAAGAATGTGATCAATGGAATTTATTTACTATATTTTATGGCCCTTACATTAATAATAAATTTTGTATTAAAAATTTTAATGTTTTCAAGCTTTAGTCCTATTGAGCCTTCTGCTAACAGTTTTATTTGTTTTAAAATTCCCCCTACTAGATGAAGTATAGCATAGGGTGGATTGGAACTCGACCGAACGGACACGTGGATCATAGGAGTCTTTAAGTAGGTTATTTGCTTATGTAGCTAAGGCATGTAATATATTAATTACTTTCTTTTGGATTGAACTGTGGTTGTATTTTATGCATGTTGATATCATGTGTGTGTACAAATGTGGGTCTAGTGCGGCCCAACTCACATGAGTTAGTTCTAATTATTTTATCTGCTTTAATTTAAGGATAATTATTTAAGACTTTAAATTCACCACATTTTTATAGATAACGTAGTTAATTTAATTGGCGAGTTAAATTAAAAATGGTTTAATTAACTTAATTAATTTATCATGTCACCACTTAGATCGGGGTTCGTGATAGATTAGTATTAGAGCCCTAGGTGTTGAACCTTGGGAGTTGTGCACACATATGTATGATAATGAAAAACCATTGACAGTCCAATTTTGTTTTTAAAACTAAGAGAATGGCACCTAGGTGTCGTCTAGTTGCCATTGATGTAAATCTCGCGAATGATGAAGGCATGATGGGAGCTATGTTTGATGTATTCCAACAGATGGCAGCAAAGGCTAGGCTTGAGGATTCTGAGGCGAGTTGCTGATACGAGTGTTTCAAGGAGTTATGACATGCATCCATCCCGAATTTCGATAGAGATAAAGACCCGCAAGAAGTTGAATATTAGTTAGATTCAGTGGTGAAACACTTGGATACTCTTAGGGTACCAGTGGAATATTGAGTTGAATTTGCAGCTTATAAACTAGAAGAAAGTGTGAACACCTACTAGAAGCAGGCAAAGCATATTGAAAATAATAGGAGCATCGACTAGGACAAATTTGAGAAATTATTCTATGAGTGATATTTTCTGCAAGGATATAGAGATCACAAGATCGTAGATTTTACCACTTGGAACAAGGTGACATGATAGTATAGGAATACGATACAAAGTTATTGAATTGGCTAGATTTGCTCCATCCGCAGTGGCTTCTAAGCAGGAGAAATGTATTAAGTTCCAAGAAGGACTTAAAGGATCTATCTGACAATCATTGGTTGCTTTGCAAATTTGAAACTATGGTGAGTTGGGTTGTCAGCTTTGTTAGTGGAAAGTGACAATGTTACCTACTATGAGAGTAGAGCGAGGACTTCAAAAGGGCCCCAAGGAACAATAAGAAAGGAAACAACAATAACTGCCAAGCTCAAATAACAAAATTAACATGGCAAAGCCAATAATGGGAGTAGAAGTTCCTTAGACAGCAGACAAAGCAATCCTCACAACTTCCATTGTCACCACTGCCAGCATCCAGGACACATCAAGAGAAATTACCTAATAAGGAATGCCCAACAAGGATCCTAAACCAAAGAAGGTGCAAGCTGTCAGTCTCAAGCTTAGTTTTTTGTTTAACCTCCACACATTCCATAGCAACAGTTTCATCAGTTTACTCCTCAGTATATGCTTTATCCAACACACGGTTACTAGCCGTCAAATTTTTAGAGGAATGTTCCCCAGTATAGAGCATCCAATACAGCTAGTGTGTAGTCTCTTCCATCGCAACAGTATCGGCTGACAAACCCTGGACCTAGCAATGCTAATAAAGGAAAAGGAAAAGCTCCAGCTTAAGTCCATACCATGACCATAGGAAGTTTTGACGCCTAGACAAGTAATGTGGTAGTCGATGGTATAGTTCTTGTTTCACAGTCCTTAGCTTGTGTGTTATTTGATACCGATGCCACACATTCTCTCATTTCGAGTTCATTTGTACATGCCTTGGAAGTAGAGATAGAGGAGTTAGATGAAACCTTGATAATTACCTCACCCTTGGGGCGAGTGTATGTGAATAGGGTGTGTAAGTCCTGTAAGATAATGATTGGGAGTGAGATTTTGAAAAGTGATTTGATTATAATCTCCATGAGTTCTTATGAC
Source organism: Artocarpus hirsutus (assembly GCA_946598075.1). Classification (NCBI taxonomy): domain Eukaryota; kingdom Viridiplantae; phylum Streptophyta; class Magnoliopsida; order Rosales; family Moraceae; genus Artocarpus; species Artocarpus hirsutus. The sequence goes on along the minus strand of CAMOHE010052924.1, from coordinate 100,313 downwards.
GTAATTATAGGAATGGACTAATATTCTAGATATAATGCCCTTGTAGACTTTCACCTTAGAAAAGTAACCATAGTGACCGATAGGGGAACAAGAATTACCTACCAAAAGGGTGGTGATTGAGGGAGGAGTGAGCGACTCATAAAGACTTGTCTTAGAGGACGAAGGAATCTGGCTTGCTATGCACTTCTCGTGAACCTTAAAGAAGAGTCTAGTGTAGCAGTATGAGACACAACGATACGGGTAGTTAATGAGTTTAGTGATGTTTTTCCTAATAAGTTACCAGGGTTACCATCGCACCGAGAGATTGAGTTTAGCATCAAGTTACTTTCGAGGATTGCTCCAATTTCTAGAGCACCATACTAAATGGCACCAGTAGAGATGGAGCTGAGAAAGCAATTTTAGGAACTTGTAGATAAAGGATACATTTAGAATAGTACATTGTTGCGCCAGTTCTATTTATTAAGCAACATGACAGTACTCTTTGATTGTATATTAATTATCGACAACTAAATTAGGTCATAGTGATGAATAAGCATCCACTGCCCAAAATCGATGAGCTATTCGATCGGTTAGGAGGTTCATAATATTTCTTGAAGACAGATTTGCATTCTAGATACCATTAGCTTAGAATCAAGGAAAAGGATATTCCAAAGACAGCTTTCAAGACCTGGTATAGACACTTTGAGTTTTTGATGAAGTTATTTGGATTAACGAATTCTCCCACAACTTTCATGGATTTGATGAATTGGATTTTCAGGCCTTATTTAAATTAGTTTGTGATCATGTTCATGGATGACATACTGATCTATTCCAAAAATTGGGAGGAGCATGAGCAGCATCTAAAGATTGTGCTTCAGACTCTATGGGAACATCAGCTGCATGCCAAAAAGAAAAAGTGTAAATTTTGGTTGATTGAGGTCAAGTTTTTTGGACATGTTATCTCTGAGCAAGGTAGATCCATGGATCCATCCAAGATAGAAGCAATAGTACAATGGAAGCGATCGAGGAACGTGACCAAGATCCGTAGTTTATTAAGACTCATCGAATACTATAGGAAATTCATGAAAAATTTCTCGAAGATAGCAACACAATTAACGCGATTAACTTAAAAGAATGTCCAGTTTGAATGGGATGCAAAATGTGAGTATGCCTTCCAAGAATTAAAGGGCCGATTGACCACTGTTTTGGTGCTAATCATACCAAGTAGTGATGAGCTGTATAAAGTCTACACAAATGCCTCAAGACATGGACTGGGACTCATGTTGATGCAACACAGATGGGTTGTGGCATATGGGTCACAACAGTTATGACCTCCGAGCATAGCTACCCTACTCACGATTTGGAGCTTGCAGTAATGATTCATGCCCTGAAGATTTAGAGATGTTATTTGTATGGAGCGGCATTTTAGATTTTCTCAGATCACAAGAGTCTAAAGTATCTGTTCATTTAGAAGGATTTGAATTTAAGGCAACGAAGATAGATGGAGCTTATGGAAAACTATGATTTCATGCTACAGTATCATCCGAGGAAGGCCAATGTTGTTACCGATGCACTCAGTAAGAAGTCTTTTAGAATTCTTACTTGCTTGGTGCTTAAAGATTGGAAAAGAGAGGCTATGGTAAGTGAATATGGGCTATAGTATTATAATGATTGTGATCAGGTTTTGGTATACCATATGGAGTCTACCCTAGTGCTCGTTCAAATAGTGAAGCAGAATCAATGGCAGAATTAGCATCTACAAAGGATATGGACATGGATTCAGAATGAAGAGTAGTTTGAAGGATGGGAAATATATGTAGATGGGTTGTTGTATTTCAAGAAATGTTTGGCGGTACCTACGATAACGTAAGTGAGGAAGCCGTGATAGATGAAGCCCATAAGTCTCCATTTGCTATTAATCCAGGAAGTATGAAAATGTATTGCGATTTGAAGAGACAATATTAGTGGAGAGGTATGAGAAAGGATGCCCTAAAATATGTTCTTAAGTGTGTGACTTGTCTTTAGGTGAAAGCTGAGTATCAGAAGCCTACGGGACAGCTTTAGCTGCTTCTTATTCCTGGGTGGAAGTGGGAGCATGTTGCGATGGATTTCCTTACCGGCTTGCCAAGAACAGAATAGAAACATAATGCAATCTTGGTCGTTGTCAACAGGTTGACAAAATCAGCACATTTCATACCTTTTAGATCAATGTGTTCAAGGAAGGTTCTTGGAGAGCTATATTTGGAAAATATAGTCAGACTACATGGAGTTCCATTGTCCATCACTTTCGATAGAGATATCCGGTTTAACTCTAAGTATTGGAGGAGTTTCTAGGAAGCTTTAGGCATGGATTTTGAATTTTAGTACTGCTTTTCATCCTTAGGCAATTCGAGCAAGAGATTCTTGAGGATATGTTACGTGCTTGTGTATTGGATTTTGGCAAGAACTTAAAGAGACACCTGCATTTGGCAAAATTTACGTACAACAACAACTCCCAAGCAAGTATTGGTATGACACTGTTCAAGGCACTTTATGGACGATCGTGCCGATTTTCAGTGTGTTGGAAAGAACCAAAGGATAAGATTGTTCACGAACCTGATGAAATCCATTAGAGTAATGAAATGATCATTGTGATTCGTGATCGGTTGAACGTTGCTTAGAGTAGGCAAAAGAGCTATACTGATATGAGACGCCGATCATTGGAATTTGAGGTAGGTGACTTTGTTCTCTTAAAGGTTTCACCGTGTAAGGGTATTTCGTGTTTCGATGTAAGTGAAAAACTTGCACCGAGGTACATTAGACCATTTGAGATTTCTCACCGTGTTGGTATGGCTGCTTATCGACTCAATCTTCCTCCCAAGGTCTCTCATGTCCATAATGTATTCCTTATGCTGATGCTTTGGAACTATCCGCCTAAGCCAAGCAAGATTGTCTCATTCAATGATATACCTATTTAGGAAGACACAACCTATAAAGAGGTGTCGATCTAGATTATTGATCGGAAGGTAATAAGTTTACAACGCCATGATATATCCCTAGTAAAAGTTGTGTGCCAGCACCATGGGATTGATGAAGTGACTCGGGAATTAAAATCAACTATACGAGAACTGTACCTGCATTTATTTTGTTTTTGAGGTGAATTCTAATTTCGATGACAAAATTCCTTTTTAGCGGTGGAAAGCTGTAACACCCTGATAGTTAATTAAGTATAATTAGTGTATAAATGGTGAATTAGCATGACTTATCATAATTTGAACTTAATTAAATTATTTTGTGATATTTTTCAATTAATTTCATTTTTAATTGTTTTTATTATTTGGTATTTTTGAATTTTGAAACGGAACAATTTGTCTAATGCCCAACATTTCCCTCCTTGAAAACCTTGTGTTAGACATGGTTTTGCATCTGACAAACCACCCCACTTATTCCTTTATTTAAACTCCCCTTCTTTCTTTCATTTCCTCACTCTTTCACTGTCTTCTCTACTCTCTCTTTCCCTCTCTCACCGTCACTCTCTTTCTCTCTTCCCTTTCTCATTTTTGCTCTAAAAATTGAGCACAAGGCCTTGATTTTCAACAAGATTGGAAGCCTAGGCATGTGTTTGAGCTTCTATAAACTCAGTTCAAAGATCGATTCGAGGTTAGTTTATTTTCTTTCAAAATTTAAAAGTTTATTTTCAAATTTTTTGATCTTCCTTGTAAGTTGTAATCCGAGTTTCTTTCAGCTTAGAAAACCTTTAATCTAAGTTTATGGGACCTAAATCATCATGAATCTAAGCTTGATTGGACAAAAATAAGCTAAATCAACTTTTTACTTTTTATGCATTTTTGGAATAATTTGAAAATCTTTGTGAAAAACTTGTTGAAATGTGTTTAATTTGTTCTATTATGTTATTTTGTCATTTTTGAACATTATCCATGCTCTGGAAACTATAAAAATAGGTTTAAAGTAAGATTTGAGCTCGGGGAGGCCAAGTGTCAAAATTTGAAATTTTTTTAGATTTTGAAAAATCGACAAGCCAAACTTGAGCTTCGGCATGCCGGACTCATGAGTTCAGTAGGTCGGACTCATTTCTTTGGCAGGCCAAACTCAAGTAGTTCGACAGGCCGGTTCGGGATGGTCGGTAGGCCGAATTGTGGAGGTTCGGTGGGCTAGACCAGGGATTTTGGTAGGCTAACCGGGCTATATAAAAATGATTGTCTTCCACCTGTTTTCATCGTTTAAAACATGAATAAGACTTTAACCTTCTAACATGATCTTGTGAGTATTAAAAGCACACTAAGACACCATGAGATAGTCTAGCATTGTAGAGTATTCTAAGTTAGATATTAATGAATCGAGTTCATATCTATGTTGTCCGAGGTTCCGAGGAGCTGACATATAGCGGGCTGAAACTATGGTGTTTGTGTTTTCATGTGAAATAATGAGGTAGAACTCTAGTCCCTCTTCTTTGTTAGCCATGATTTCAAAAAGGACTTGGCCACAAGTGTTTTTCGAAAATGTTTTAAGAAATGATTTAAATGAGTACATTCAATTATTGACAACAGTTGATGAATAATGAAATGACCACAATGAATGGAATAATGAATGTAAAATGAGAAATGTGGTTTCATGAGACTTGAATAATGAAATAATACTAAACGAGTTCGATATACCATTTGGAATGATATACTAGGGCATGATGCCACATTCAAAGATCGGGTCGTACAGAGAGCGACCTTGGGGGCAGGTTTCGAAACCCAACTAGGCCACTACGGTGGTGATTATCAAAATAATAAGAGTGTTTTTGGAAGAATAGTGAACCAAACGGTAAGAATGTGACCAATAGAATTTATTTATTGTATTTTATAACCCCTTGCGTTAATAATGAATTTCGTATTAATGTTTTCAAGCTTTAGTCCTACTAAACCTTATGCTCACAGTTTTATTCGTTTTAAAATTTTCAGCTGCCGCGGGGGGGGGGGGGGGGGGGGGGGGGGGGGGGGGGGGGGGGGGGGGGGGGGGGGGGGGGGGGGGGGGGGGGGGGGGGGGGGGGGGGGG
>CAMOHE010052924.1:32800-95274 GCA_946598075.1 Artocarpus hirsutus | reverse complement strand
CCCCCCCCCCCCCCCCCCCCCCCCCCCAAAAAAAAGGTGAATTGTAGCATAGGGTGGATTGGGACTCGACCGAAGGAACGTGTGGATCGTAGGAGTCTTTAAGTAGGTTATATGCTTATGTAGTTAAGGCACGTAATATATTAATTACTTTCTTTTGGATTGGACTGTGGTTATATTTTATGTTTGTTGATATCATGTGTGCGCACAAATGTGGGTCGGTGTGGCCCAACTATATTAGTTAGTTTTAATTGTTTTATCTGCTTAAATTTAACAATAATTATTTAAGAGTTTTAAATTCAGCTCATTTTTATAAATAACGTTGTTAATTTAATTGGATGGTTAAATTAAAACTGGTTTAATTAACTTAATTAATTTGTCACGTCATCACCCGGATCGAGGTTTGTGACATGTATACGACTCTTCTAATTTAGAACGATCATACAAAGCTTTTTGGTGCTTTATGAAAAAAGGTTTTTCTTTTTTTTTTCTTTGCGCTGAAATTAAAATAGAAGTAACTCAAGATGACTATAATTCTTATTATTGTATTCTCACTGTAACGTCAAATTAAAATAAAGATAACCCAATGATGACCATGATTCTTATTATTTTGTTGTTACTGTAACATCAAAATTTTCTTCTAATTATTATAATAATCACCAACAGTTAGAATGACATACTCTACCATGAACTCTGACAATAGCAAAAAAGAAAATAATCAAAACAAATGTTATTCTTAATTTTTTTTGTTACTGCTATAAGATAATTACTAAGAAGCTTAAACTCAAAGTAAGTAATGAAATCACGTCTAATCTAGGAATGTGGCAAGTAATGAAATCATTTCTCTTAGGGAAGTGGTGATGCCACTGTAGAGATCGCATTTAAGAGTGACAAAAAAAAGTGGGGTACATAGTCATGGATACGGAAATTCGAATTCCTTTATAGCACAAATCAAAACTACAAAACAAACGAATTGTAAATAATTCAAAATCTAAAATATATAACATCATGAAGTGTAATAGTGTATTTTTTTAAGAAAAAAAATACCCTTTCCCCTCACTTTGCTTTGCTAGTTTTTTTTTTTTCATTGTTGGGCTTCGCCCCTCTCATTTTGGGGCTTGATTCCGTCGCCGTCTTAGGTTGGCTGCTATAACTCCAACCCAAGAGGGCGGAACGATAATTTCATAATTTTGGTGTGCTGAGGTGATGTTGGATCTTGGGTGGTGAAGTGGTGCTTAGAACGGTCAGATTTGGTAGTCGGAGTTGTTCTCTGGTGGTGGAGACATGGGTGAAGGAAGACTAAACGTTGAAGGTCGCAAGATGGGTAACTCCGCTGGGGCGGATGGACTAGCTAGATACAGAAGGCAGGGCTACTTTCCGATGGCAAGGGTGGATGCAAAAGGAAGTCGATTGGCACCATTGGCAACGTGGGCTTTTTCGCTAGGGTGGATGGATTTGGAAGGGATGTCAGCTTCCCAAGGGCGAAGGGGGCAGGGGGTTTGTGACCTGGGTGTGGCGGAATGGGGGATGGCAAAGGAGATCAATAAAGGTGCTCGACTTTGTGGCATAGGCAGCCTTGTCTTTGTGGTGAATGGTTTGGAAATGGCTTTCGGGCATGGCGATGACGTGCCTAGGGGTTTTTAGCTTGCGAGATGGATTTGCATCATAGAATTTGACATTTCCTTTGGCTTTTGTCTTTTTATTATTCAATAAAGGTGGTAATGTTTCCACCTAAGTATGTTCTTCTGTTTTAATTTTTTTTCATGTTGTAATAATAAAGATGGAATCTACACCTTTAGGAATTGTTATGTGTTCACTAGATACAAGTGTGGATAGGGTTTTGATTATGCAAGAGTGTCTCTTTGCGACATGAATGGTGGCCCTTATGCTATTAAGTCTTGCCCTTTTATCGATCGGAAGAATCCATCGATTATAAAGGCCTTCTTAAAAATAGTATTATATATGTTTGGTTCTAGTATGTTCAAGTACTTTCCTGTCATTAGGCAGGAGGAATTGTAAAAATAGCTTTTTTAAAAAATTTTATTTGGTCAATGACTTCTTTTTTTTGTTTTTTTTTTTTTGTTTTTGGGCATCAAAAAACTGGCTTTTTGAGCATCAAAACAGCTCTAGTTTTTTTTGTTTTCACCTTGGTTAGGTCCCTCTCCTCGATACAGTCATTTTTCTCTTTTCTCTGTAAAAAGTTGGTGCAATTTCGTTGCTCAGAAAAAGCCTTTTTTTATGCAAAAAAAGAGAGGTTATTTATCCAATTGAAAATTTTTTTTGGCCCTTTTCTCAAATTATTCCCGTCAGGCATGAACTGTATGTTTATGCTATTGAGCTTTATTAGAATTTAGTTATCGATCCAATCTCATTGAAGGATTTCTTCTCATTGTATAACAGGGTCTTGTTATTTCTGGCTCGTGTATCCCTTATTTGAGTTAATGAAATTTCTTCTCAAAGAAGATTATGAAACGTACATCCTCTAATTTTCCTTTTGAGAAATAGTTCTCGCATCAAATGTTGTATTAAGTCAAATCTACTTTTCAAAGGCACGTAAAACGTGAATGTGTCACTAGAACGTAACCAATGTGTAAAACTTCTTTCTTGTGAATTATATACGATAGTTTGGACAAAATTTTAATAAGACATAAAACACAATGAATTACAAATCAAATTCAATCACCGAAATTCACTATTACAAAGTCCAAAGCACGACATTTGGCTAACAAATAACATTATTGTTAGGAAAAATACCCTAGCCAAGTTTGTTTAGTAAACTATAGCTATAGGGTTTAGAGTATTGCAAAACTTGTGGCAAAAGAAGCGGAAAAAAGTTACTAAATATGTGACGCCCCGAGGTTAGGGTAGTGACTTTTAGGTAAAGAAGTTAAAATTAAAGTAAATAAGGATAAAGTAAATAAATATATGTGGAAAGTAAATAAATATCATCGGTGATCACCGTCACGTGAATACTACAAAGATGGATAGCCGAGACGTTATTATCATTCACCATCACTTGGATGTCTATGAAGGTGTATAGGGAAATAAAATACCAACAACAAAAATAATAATACAAAAGTACTAAAAATCATTGTCTCTCTAATAAATTAAAAATATACAATTGATAAAAATGAAAGCTACATCAAGATCAATGTCGGGACAAATCGTACAGTACATGTATCATAAAATAGTTCCAAAGAAAATACCATCTCTACTTCTAGAGCTAGGTTTCGATCATAAGACTTTCCTTCTTCTTCAAACCTAGAAGGGGGAGTTTTTAAAACCAGAAAAACGTGATGGAAAGCTCAATAAAATAATTAGTTAAAAACATACTGTTTAAAAATAACAGTTACATATAAAATATTGTTCGCAATTCAGGCTTTCTAAAACGAATCTCAAAATCATTGTCAAAAGCAATAAACACTTACTTATAAGGAAACTTGATAAAATATCAATATACGGGTTTCGGAAATCCAAAAGGCTATCAAAATATAATTCTTTAGGATCAAAGAGAGATCTCATTTCCAACAATCATTTAAAAATCAAGCATTTGGCCAAAACAGTTTAAAAAGGGTTGCCAAAGAAAGGGATAGAAATATATATCCTACCTAAATTTGAAATTTCAATAATGCAAGCTCCGAATAAAAGTCAATGTATACTCCATATACGTTCAAAACTTTTAAAAACTATATTTAAAATCAAAAATCACGTTTAACAAATATCATTATGTCAGTTTAATTATCAGTGTGCCTTTTGACCCAAAATAATAATAACATTAGATTATAATCCTTTTTGAAACATTTCTAAATCATTAAACATTGAAAACTATAAGTAAAAATACAATTTTCATGTTACCCAGTCGACCTGCCAAAAATTAAGTTCGGACTGCCGAACTTGTATAGTTCAGCCTGACGAACTTGTGTAGTGCAATTGATCCCAATACACTACACGCGATCGACCGCGCTGGCATGGGCAACATGCCCTCTTTCGAAAACCTGAGTTTATTCGACTTTAAATGAAATCTTTTGACTCCAAACTAGTTTTTAATGCATAAAAATCATGCGATAAACATAGAAACATGGTTTAAAACAACTTGAAACCATTTTCTCCAAATTTGAATTCAATTTAATAATTGATTTTTAAAATTCAAGAAAAATGTAAAAAGTTTTGGATAAAAAGGGTTAACCTTAAATCAACGTTTTTGAAGAGGATTTTTGGCTTGCATCTCTATTTCTTAGCTTCAAATCAATGGGTTTAGAGCTTAGGAAAGGAAATTTTGCAGAGAAAGAGAGAGAAAGATTTTCATAGAGAGAGAGAGAGATGAGAAAGAGCTGAGATAAATAGAGAAAGAAAAGGGAAGAAAGAAAAGAGAGAGAAAAACGACAGAAAAAGGACTCAAGGGTACTTTTGTAAATATAAAAAATATGGTGTAAAAATATCATTTGGTATTTTAAAATCAAGAAATCAAAATTTCAAATATAATAAGTTCAACAAAATCTTAAATGATTCAAATTAACATTCAAATCATATTTGGGATACTTAATAATTAAACTTAATATAATTAATTTCATTTTAAGATTCAAGGGTGTTACAAATACCTTAGAAAAAAATTGACACCACGTTTATGAAAGGAGTCACAAACGTGCTAGTTCCAACATACCTTGAATTGCTACGGACAGTAGTTAGCTATAAGGATCACTATAGTTGTATTTATAGTCAAGGTACAAGTGTTGTGTACCTCTCTTCAAAGGTCTTTAATATGAAGGTCGAAGTCTGGTTTCTAGCAGTCCAGTAATCGGTTTAGTTTGCCTTGAACCAAATGTCCAATGTATCTTGACTACTAGCATATTTGGGTTGATGCACTACTTATTGACGGGTGGAGTTTGCTAATAAACCTTCAGCAAACATCTCTGTTGCAGGAATGCTTGGACTCCCATCCCAAAGAGCTCACATTGGAATGCCGACCACCCCTGCTCGAACAAAGCCTTTGTGAACGCTCAAAAGACTCCCCCACTGATCATCACACTTTCTTGAGGTGGTCCTTGGTGCCTCCTTTGACCATCACTCAAGACGCCAGCATCCTCAGAAGAACTGGTGCTTGGGGTGGATTGATATGGCCAGAAACTGGGTAATAACCCATCTGCCAGGCCACAACATGGCTCTACTATAACCCTTAGATGAAGATCTGCCCTTAGCCTGAGATGGTGACATATGTCACCTACCACCTTGACACCACAGTATGGTGCACCCAGGTCGTAGGGCAGATTCGCCCTACACCTGGTCCATATGAGGCACTATAAATAGGAGCATTAACTCCACGTTCATGGTAAGTAGACTCTCTCATATCTACCCTTAGCCTCTCTTTCGGTCGAACAGGCACCTGACTTAAGCGTCGGAGAGCCCTCGACTAGCACCACATTGGTGTCTCCCTTGACCTCCAAGGTGTTTCCTCTTCTTGTAGGTTTACCCCAAGAAGCCGAGATGGTAAGGATAGGGAGTCCAACCACCATACACAACTGCACGTAGTGTTGATCAACAGCAAGGCATCAGCAATCTCTATCACATTAGAATAGCTCTTTGATAGATGATGATGATGATGATTATGATAATAAAAAGGGAAATTGGACTGAGTAGCATTTTTAACGGTATCTATAAAATAAATGACCATACCTTTATTAAATTAGAAAAATGACTGTTTATCAATGATAACTTGTTAAACTCGAGTTTATTAGATAAATTCGAGTTTATCACTGATAAACAACTATTTGCCTAATTTAAAAAAATATTTATTTCAAAAGTACTTTTAAAAATGTCATTTACCTTTATATCCCAAATTACAACAACAACAACAACAACAACAACAACAATTTAACACAGTATTACATCAAGATACAATATTCCGCGACAAATTAAGTTTCATCTTTGAAAAGTATTATTTAACACACTACTTTCTAAGAAAATTATATGTCCTAGTAAGTAGAATCTATTAATATGCAGTAATTTATAGACATATAGGCTTTAGAGTATTGCAAACCATGGTGGCAAATGAGTGGAAAATTCCGTTTATGGTTGAAGAGATAGAGATTCTCGTTAACAAAAGCTATACTAGAAAGTCATTAGTGCTTAACATTGTCATCAAGCCGATTGGGTAAATGAGAGTACTTAATTGGGCTTTCTTCTCTATATGGAAACCACTCTACCTCCAAATTACCAATTAAGGAGGGAAATGACCCAAATTGAATCTCTTTAAACTTGAAATGACCTTCCACAACTGTCAATCTCTCTTGGTGACTTTTGTACGTCATTTATATTTATTAAATGTGCAATGGTGGGGATTTGCTTTATACCCACATAGCGAGATGACTAGATCTTGTTTAAAAATTTTCTCAATTTGGTAAATCAAGTTGTAACTGAGTGGTTAGCCTGGGAAGGCCTTAGTAAGCAGTCTGTCTCAGGGATTTCTTCTTTCCTTGCCTTCTGAATTAAAAGGCCACTGCTTCTTTTCCTCTTTTAAGAATGTCCTCTCTGTATTATCTGCTAAATCAATTTTTTTTAATGTTTAATTTCCTGTGTGGCTAACTAAAGATGTCAAAACGGGCTGGGCTTAGTAGGCTAGGCCGGCACGAGCACGGTATGTTAAAAAACAGACATAGTATGGCACGACATAATTTTTAAATGGGCCTAGCCCATTTCCCTTATTAAATGGGCTAAACTTGATGCAACTTGTAGGCACAAAGCATGTTAGGGCCCGACACAAGCATGAGCACATTAAAAGCACGATTGAGGTCTAATTATAAGCACAATTGAAATATACAATTTAAAAATAAGTTTACTAATATATTTTATATTTTATAAATATTTTTTATAGAGAAGTTCTAAATTTTTAATAGATTTGATTAAAAAAGAAAAAAATCAAATAGATTATTTGTTGTTAGTAAATTGTCAATTGCTAATATATATTTACTGTCTTCGATTTATATAAAAAACAAAATAATAGAAGCCACACCTTACAAGATTCTATAATATTGTTGTCCTCTGAAAAATACTTTTTTTTTTTATCAATAATGCATTTTCTTTTGTTACGATTTAGTGTTTTCATCTTTTTTTTTTTGGTAAATTTAATAGTAGGCAGAAGAAAGATACATTAAGAGCTAAAAGGACAACTAAACGCATGAACATCGATACAGGCACGAGCACGGCCCAAGCACTTTATGGTCACAATCTATTAATAAATAAGCCATGCGTTAGGCTTGACGCCACAAAAATTAATTGAGTCAGGTTTAGCACGGCATGATATATAAATGGGTAGGCCTAAGCATGACACTAAGCACACTCAGACCTAAATTAAATAGACCTAGCTGGGCCGGGCTAGCCTATTTGACATCTCTATGGCTAACTATGTTTTCTTTTTTGAATATTGCATTGTAGATCTTCAAACTTTGTAACCTTTAGTAGTAAGATCCTATTTTAAGAATTTGAACACTTAGGTTCACAATAATCTATTGGCATCCTTAGGTTAAGAATTTAAATATTTAGCTTCCCAAATTCTTAACACCATTAGTCCCCATGGTAAGAATTTGATATTCAAATCCCCAAACTTTGGTATGTTGGCACTTTTATTCCCATTCGTTCTACTTTAAAATGTTGTAACAGATGTCAATATTTTGAGTTTTTTTGTGTCTAAGGTCCACAAAACATTTTTTTTAACAAATGGTTTCCCGAAGTCTCTTTTTTTACGTGTGATTGGTTACTTTTTGTCCAAAATTAATGTTAACATACATTAACATAAAGTTAATTATGATAACTAATGAGAACTAAGTGTTTGATTATAACCCAAAAACACTCATAAATATCTATTCTATTATAAGATGGTCAATTTTCTCAGATGAAGTGTGTGAATTTCCTTTTTTTTTTTCATTTTTAATTAACATGTTGTTGTCATTAATTGTCATAATCGATTTATGCTAGTGTATTCAAACATTGTTTTTGGACATTACACTTTGAAAAAAAAGAGAGCTTTTAGGGATCTTTCTGGGAATATATGTACTCATACATATAGATATATTTCTTTGGAACTCAAGGAGAAAAGAGAAGCCTCAAAGTATTAACCTCTTGTGTCATTTAATAACAAAAAGAAGATAAGGAATAACAACACCAACAAATTAAGAATTTGAAAAGCCAAGTGTCTAAATATTTAAAATGGAAACAAACAGCCAACAAATTAAAAGTCGAAGTGCCTAAATATTTAGAATGAGAACTAACAGTGACAGTAGATTTTGGGAATTCGAGTATTCACTGATTTCATTTGACAAGCACAGAATGAAAAGTAGATAAAATCCATATGACATGGATGAAAACTCCATTAATTAATTAGCCAACTGCCAACGACAATGGACGAGAACACCACAGAACTGGCAGCAAGCATCAGAAATGGAGTCAGGCCATCGATACAGGAACTAGTTGGTATTTTGAGGATACATTTGGTATTTTAAATATAGTAGGACTATCGCATTCTCTTTATGTTTTAGTATAAATCAATCCAAAACTTAGATTTATGGTATTTCTATAAAGAGCCCATGCTAGGGATGTTCAATTCCTTTAGATATTTAGACCTGGGGTCAGAAAAAGCAAGGACAGTCACTGTCAACAATCTCCAAGCTATAAGGTGTTTGAGAAGGGCTGAATACATGGCCGTAACACAGCTAATGCCGATGTCTCCTTGTTTAGACGAGCACATGGGCGGAGGAAGCTTAGGCCCACGGGGTATATGCCCCCTTGAATTTTTGATAATTTATATTTTTGTTTATAGCTTTTAAAATCCTTTCATGTATGCCCCTCTCATTATAAAATTTTATATGTGCCCCCATCATTAACAAATTTTGTTCTCTAATTTATTTTAATTATAGTTATTTTTTATATGTATCTTATTAATTTTTGGTTTTCTAATTTGCCTCCATTTTAACCGATGTTTCTCAAATGTGCTTCTATTTGCGTATTTTTTTTCTTTTAATTCTCTAAAATAATAATATTTTTTAAGAAAGAAGACATTCATAAATACATTTTCCTAATTGCCTTACTGAAATAATTTTCTTAATCGCGTTTATATTTAAAATTCTTTTCATGAATCTCTTTTGCACTAATTAAATAATTTATTATCAATTTTGCTCTATTTAAATCATTCTCTCGTAAGTATTCTACTCTTTTTTTAATTAAATTAAACTTCAAAGTTAATAGTAAATAAAAAAAAACTAAACTTTAATGAAAATTTTGCATTTAAGTAGTAAAAAATTCAAATTGAATATGCATTAAATATGCATGTCCTTCTAGTTATTTTATAGTATTGAAAGTTGATATATTAACAGTTTCTAGCATTTATCACATTGTTAGCTTATGCCCCTGAATAAAAATCCTGGCTTTGCCCACAATCAGCTATGCTTTCCATGAGAGAGCTTAATCTTGTCATGATTGAACCATCAAAAAATTCCTCCAAATCTTCAACAAAAAAAAAATAATAATAATTTAAAACAATTATAACTAGTAACATAGTTTTGTATATTTGTAATAAGGAAATACCTTTTTGACTACAAGAAGATTATAGTAAATAACACTTTTTCAAAACTGATTAAAATAAATTGCAATTTTTTTAAAAAAATAGTAAATAATTATTTATTTTGTAACTCTATTATTTACTACAAAAATTTTTTAAATCTGCTAATTACTTTAAAAAGTTTTTTCATCATTAATTCTCTCTTTAATATAATTATTTAATATCTTCAATCTTAAAAAATATTTATAAGAATAAAAATTGAGTTTATTAATTAACTAAAAATAGTAAATAATATAAATATTAAAATTAGTAAAAATTAATGATATACAAAATTTAAAGTTTCATCTAAGAAACTAAATCTCGAAGTGATCTAAATTGAGCGTAGGTAAATTTTAGTACTTATCGAATAAATTTCAAATTTATGAAAATTTATCATGGGTAAGTATAGGATTTATATTGCATAAATTTCATAATTCTTGTTGTTTGCTAACTTTTTCAAAATTTATTTTCCATTAAAAATAATTTTATTTTCTTCTTTTTTTATTGCTTATTATTACTATTTAATCACTAACACCATGGATGCATTATAGCGTCAGAGATAGATGTTATATTTAACTTTGTGGATTATATGTTCTCCTTGTGGGTAAATATATAATTGGGTACGTATATCATGATATATTTACCTTGACAAGTACTCATCAACAATATTAATGCTTAGACTGGTATGACTGAAAAGTGAAGGAAAAAAAACATCGAAAAGATTTTGTGATGGAGATTGATATGATAGGGCGTTTGCTAAAAAAGAAATTAGACTGGAAAGGAAAAGTAAGTGGAAGAAATGATATATAGGTTCCATCAAAATTGACCTCTTCAAATATGTGTGAATTTTGTGAGAAAAAAGTTTGACAACAATGCAAAAAAAATAAAGTTATTAATTTGTCATTCTTTCCATCAAAATTCCGACAACAAATTTGGGCGCTAAATTAGAGAAATAGCTAAATAATATTGGGGTAAAATGGTAATTATATTAATAGTAGCTTTTCCATTTGTTTGGTTTTTCTTGTAATACCAAACAAGAGAAAATAAAATCATTTTCTTTCCATTTTCACATACTAAATAAGTAATGGAAAAATAAAAAATTTTCCTTTCCATACAGTTTTCTTTCCTTTATAGTTTTCTCTTTCTTCCTATTTTCTTTCCTTCTTACTAAATAGAGAATAAGGGTTTGTTTGGTAGATCTTTTGCTTGTACATTTAGTCATAGGTGAAGAGAAACAAGATCTATAACTTGTTACTAAATATTTGAAGCTGGATTTTTAAAATAGAGTAAATGGGTCAAAATGATTTTAAAATCTTATAATAAGTAATAAAAATTTATAATGAGATTAATAATGTCTGATTAAATTCTAGCACAAGTTTAAAAAGTCTATTTCAAAAGTACTTCATTAAAAAGTCATATTTTTTTGCCTTTAACTAGAAGCTCTTCTAGCGAGTCAAAACCTTTATAACTGATCATCCAAATGCTTACAAAAGCAATTTTAGACACATAAAGCAAAAATTAATTTTTTAAAAAGCATTGATAAACAGGCTTTCAATATCACTCAGGTTGACACGTAGCAACCACAAAAGAAGAAAAAAAGTAAATGAATAAAAATAAAAGTTTTTTTTGCTAAATTCTCACCTTAACAAATCCTCTTAAATTAAAAGAATATATGTTTAAATAAAAATTTGACTTAGCTCCTAACATAATTGGATATTTAATATTTTTGGAAAAGTCTTTTATAACAAAAATTTCAAAACACTCTCAAACATTATTTACTAAACATTTCTCAAAATAAAATTATTTTGACCCATTTTGAACACTACCAAACGGGTTACATATAAAAAAAATATTTTTGTGGATGGCCTTTCTAAACCCTTTACTTTTCTCTTACCTCCCCTTTTGCTCTTTGTTGTAGTCTTGTTAATCTATTTTATTCTATTTTTTTTTCTAATTTTTATTTTTTGCAAACTCCACTTACTTCTCTTTTAATTAATCCGTAGCTAGTAGCTTGCGCTTTCATGGATCCTCGTAGACACTATAAATTGGGGGTTTCCCTTTAAAGGGGAATAAGAAACTAAACCTCCCAAAAGAACATACAATTAGAAAACAGGTCAAAAAGGAAAGGAGATTAAAACGACCCACACAAAAGTGCTCTTTGCCTTTAACTTCTTCTTCAATATCTTCATTCATCATCGTTGATTAAATACCAGTGATCATGGCAAAGAACATGTCAGATCCTCTTGTACTCGGACGAGTTATAGGAGATGTTGTTGATCCTTTCTCTGCAAGCCTTCGTATAACGGTCACTTACTCCAACAAGAAGGTATACAACGGTCATGAGCTGCTTCCTTCCTCAGTAATGACCAAACCAAAGGTTGAGGTTCATGGAGGTGATATGACATCCTTTTTCACACTGGTATAGATTAAAAGACGGCCAACATATATATAGCCTTTTTCTTTTATGTTTTCTCCAAGTTTGAGTTACTTCTATAATATTCAGGTTTTGATCTTCTTTTCTGCAGGTCATGACAGATCCGGATGTCCCTGGTCCTAGTGATCCTTACCTGAGGGAGCACTTACACTGGTATACTCCTAGTTGGGTGGAGCCAATCACGAACAAGAATGGACGCCGCTAATCTAAACTTTTTTTCTTTCAATTTTGTAGGAGGAATTTTGTAAAACTTGTATTTTGCCCTGTGTTAAATTCTGTATCTATTGTTTTTTTTATCTCACCTCATTAACTATGCCCATCCCCGTCCCTTGACTAATTTTACTGGCTCGGGCTTTACCGTTAGAAAATCCCTCCAACTATGACAAACTTTCTTATTTTCCTTGATGTTTTGTTTTTCCCTATGAATTAAAAATGGAATATTTTTCTTTTAGTGGCCAAACCATGCATCAGGTATTATCATGTATGCTAAATTTGCGATTTAAACCACATCTACCTCCAAACTAGTTGAACTATATTCAATTCTGTAAGTTAACGATGCTTCTGAGAGATCATGCACTCTTTTTTTTTTTTTTTTCTCTTGCTCATTGCGTTTTGTCGTTCGAGGTTTTTATAACTCATCTTCCACTTCTTCTTCTTTTTTTTTTTTGGGGATATAATACTATGTCTTCTAACTTGAAAACTTCAACAATTTCCGTGTTTTTCTTTTTGTGTTAGATATTAGAGTTTGTGAGCTTTTCTGGCATGTTTATTTTGGGTTTCCTCTTCAACTCTTTTACTTTTTTTTTAATCGAAATTTTGTATTTTTTTCCCCTATTATGGGTGTGGGATCCGTGTGTGACTGAAATTTTAATGGGCCCTAACTTTGTCGGAATATTGTGCTAAAGTTCCCTGCCAGTTATTCCCTATCTTTCTTACTAGAAGTTTTTAACCACATACATATTATTGATATAGTATCCATTGTTTTAAGGTTGGTTTATTTATTTTTTTTGCCCTTTATAATGCTAGTTTGAAGTTGTGTGTTATCTATTATAGTAGCAAGGCAAGTGGATCATGAATACAAGATTTAATGAAATTATTAATTGCAAATGCATTCAATCATATGAAATATATAATATTGTAAGGTTTAAAAAAAAACCTCTCTACTATTTTATAAAAGCACGCAAATTTTGTTATTCCTGAATTAGCTTGGCGAGTTATATCCAAAAAAAAAAAAAAACAAAAAAAAAGACATAGCAAAACCTTGGTGACGTATATGTCAGCTTATTGGTGTGTGAACATGCATACTTGCATCGGATAATTGATGTACATTTTCATTGACACTTTAGGTATTATTATGGATGTATATAATTTTTTTTTTTTGTTAAGATCAACCGATGTTGTAAGTGATATTGTTACTTTTTAATGGATGGGACAAAGCTTTTCGCTAGAACATGTTATGCAAACCATCAACTCAAAACTAACAATTTAATTTGTACCGTAATTTAAATTTTGTTTTTAAGTTAATTTGGCATTACTATATACGAATTTAGATGTGTACCATAATTTGATATTTTTTGGTTTGTCTAATAATAAATAAAATTACCATTTAGAAAGAAGCTAAGATTTAAGAAAAATGCATTGTCATCAGATTTTTTTCGTTTCCTTTTGTTGTGTTTATTTTTGCTACGAAAAATCAAACGCTACTTTTGTAGATATATGTAGGGGTTGCTGATAAACTGAGCTATGTCTTATTGCAGGATCGTAACAGACATACCCGGCACCACTGATGTCTCATTTGGTAAGGCCTCTGTATTATATTTAAGGGGTTTTTTCAGTAGTTCGGCCTAACTTAGTTAAAGGAAATGCTAGCTACTTCAGATGCCAGTTGTACTCTCTTATTAGTTCACCAAAAAGCGTTTTTTATTTTTATTTTTTTAAGCAATGCTATTGAACAACATCATTGGAAAAATTCTATATAATTCCATTCCTAGCCACTTAAGATAATTACGTCGTCTTAAGTTGATATTTGTTTTTTTGGGTAAAAAAAAAAATAATAAAGAAACAGTGTGTTCTACCTTGTGAAAATTAGACTCATATATATATATGTCTGCCTGCATGGGATTATAACCACAGAGAATCGCCCATTATAAAATATCGAGCTTTTTATCGCGCAATATCTATCTTGTCCGTTTCCCTTTGTTTCGGATTTTAACAAAATAACTTAAAATAATGAATGACAGGAAGGGAGGTGGTGAGCTATGAAATGCCAAGGCCAAACATTGGTATACACAGGTTTGCTTTTCTTTTGTTCAAGCAGAAACGCAGGCAAACAGTAGTGGCAGCTCCTCCTTCAAGGGAGCGCTTCAGCACTCGTGCATTTGCCCAAGAGAATGAGCTTGGCCTTCCTGTGGCTGCTGTTTTCTTCAACACCCAGAGGGAAACCGCCTGCAGAAGACGCTGACAAGTAAAAACTACTTAAACTAATTATCACCTCATGGGTTGGCAATATCCATATATATATATATATAATACATGATATATGACTACTGTATTTGTATAGCAATCTATATATATGCTAACTGTGCCAAGAACTACGGTCCTTATAATGGATTAGCCGAGAATAAGCCAGCAGTGCTCCCAGATATTGCTCCCTTTGTATTATTTCCTTTCTGTCATTGTTACTGTTCTATATGTATATATATGCTCATGTAACTCTTGCTCAGTGTTTGTAAAAATGTGCTAAAATAATGAGCTTCCCGTTTGATATAAGCACGCATATTTGGCGCCATCATAATATATATATATATATATATATATATATATACATACAAAATTATATATATTAGTCTTTTGTTAGGATTTGTTTACTTCTTTGATGACATGAGGGGATGTCTATGACATGAGGGGATGTCTCATTAAATTGAATATATACCTCAATAACACTGGGCGACGATATATGATATGGTTATGGCTCGCCAGGTTACATTATCGCCTTCACCAAATAAATTAAGCGATCGATCAGTAAAGAAAAAATATGAGGGAAAAAATTCTTTAAAACGGCTAAAATTTTCCCTAAATTTGCAATTTTTTTTATAAAATAGTGCAAACTATTGTACTAAATAAACTTTATTTAGTGTGGAGCAAAGGAAGACTCTTAGAGTAATACAATACGGACGATTTGCAGCAAAAAGCTGGTCTTAATTTTCCCGCGGGAATTTGGCAGTTCTCACTCAGGCTAATAGCATTGTTGCGAGGTTTATCCATGCTCGGACAAACCTATGGTTTGCGCCCTTTCGGACGCAAAAGTTGACTTTTTTCTTTTTTAGCAGGACTCGACTTTTTTGCTGCAGCTCAATTTCGGATAAAGTTAAGAAGAGGAATGTGACTCGTACCTTTTTTGTGCGACAAAAATAAAATGCAGAAATCTTGCATACGTTAGTAATATGTAACAGTTAGTAATTTTTTATTTGTTCGGGTCGCTTAGGGGTAATTGAATTGGAGTAGGACCTAGGTTAAGGCTGGCAATTCGGGTCTACGGGTCGGGTTGAACTCTTATTTAAACAGCCAACACGTCAACCTGAACCCGACCCGTAACCTGATGGGTCAAAAAAAGCCCAACCAGGACACGACCTAACGTGTAGACGGGTTGACCTGACCCGATCCGTGCAACCCGTCAATATACTACTTTGTGCATGTTTGTGTTGACACGACACACTGATTCGCTAAACCCAATGACCCGTAACATGATAGACCTAACAATAAGCCTACAAAATAAACAATAATCCAACAAAACAAAACCATCAAAAAAGTTAACAAAACTTTGTATAAGTTTAACAAAAACAAATATGTTAGACATTAGAATCATGTCAAGTTAGATATACAACAAATGTTAGACTAATTTCACACATTAAAATTAATTTCAGGTTATATGGGTTGCATTAAGGTCACACGAGTTCAATTTAGGTTACACGTGTTGATTAACAATTTTCAAGTCAATTTTCGGGTAAACATGATTTCGACAAGTTTTTGGCGGGTTATTTCGGGTTGATTTCTTGTTGATTCAAATATAATCTCATTATATAAAACACCTCCAATCTAATGTTTCTACATTAATAGTCCAAATAAGACTATTTCATTCTTTATGAGATTAGACCGTACTCATAATTTTTAAATTAACTATCCCAAACTTTAATTAATTATTACAAATTTTTATGTTATAATCTATAAAATTTTATTTACAAGCATATAACAATTATATGCTAAATTTATAGTCACATTAATAATCATGGGATTTTGTTGATGGTTATTAAAGTATTCATGATACACATAAGCAATCAAAATAAATAAATATCATTTTATTTATTTTAATAACAATATGTAGGCCTATGCTTGTAGGAAATCACTCCTAACAATCTTCCACATGCCCTAAAACAGGTGAGACATGTCTCTCAAACCTAGGCCTTCGAATGTCTCTCAAAACTCCTTGTAGGTAATAGTTGGTGAAAGGGTCGGTAAAATTGTTTCTTGATGCAATCTTCGAACTTCCATATGGCCTCAATGCAATATCTTTCTGATCAAATGACATTTTTGCTATATTTGCTTTCCTCTTTTGTAGCTTCTTGATTCTTTTGAATTTGCTATAGCACCACTGTTATCACAATACAGTGAGTGGTTTATCTATGAATGGAACGAATTTATATCATTTAAGAACTTACAGAGTCAAACTACTTCTTTAGTTGCTTCATAAGCAGCTAAATACTCAGCTGACATAGTCGAATCAGCAACACAAGATTGTTTAATTCTTCTCCAAATTATGGCTCCACCACTAAGAGTAAACATTGACCCAAACATATATTTACAAGTGTTTGTGTTTGATTGAAAATAAAAATTAGCGTATCTAATAGGAATCAAATTCTTACCAAAGTATACCAGTATATAGTTTTTCTTTCTTCTAAAATACTTGAAAATAAGTTAATCGCCACCCAATGTTCTAATCCTAGGTTGGATTGATATCGACTGACTATATCCACTATATAAGTGATGGAGCCATAACTTCTTCTTAGTGGGGATACTATGTAAAATATTAGAAATAGTATTTATTATATAAAGATATATAACTATATATTTCAATAATTAAGTAGGTCATAATTGTAATTTTTCTTGTAAAATAAGGGCACATCAGTGTATTTTAATTATTTTATAGGGCACACCAACATAGTTTTAATTATTTCATGGGGCATAATAGATATTTTTATTATTTTGTAGGGACATAATTTTAATTTTCTTTCAAAATAAGGGCATAACTAATTTTTTTTTACGACAAAATAGGGGTGAAATTTTAAATTTAAAAAATGAATGAGGGCACATGCCCCCACTCATTATAACCTCACTCTACTAGTGGTTGCATAGCAGATGTTTGGCATTATACATAACATGCACACATTAGACTTCCAACCATTGATGTATAGGGTACCTGTCTCATGTTTTCTTCCTCTTGAGGTATCTTAGGACACTGCTCTTTAGAAAGATAAACTCCATGGCGTGTAGATGAATTATCTTTCTTGGAGTTTTGCATCGAAAATCTAATAAAAACTTACATACCATGCTTGAGACAATGCCAACAGCCGGTTCTTGTTACCTCTTATGAGCTTGATCCCAAGAACATAACTTGCATCTCTTAAATCTTTTATTTGAAATTGGTTGGCTTGCTATTTCTTTACATTAGATAAAATTCCTATATCATTCCCAAAGAGTACAATATTATCTACATAAAAAACTAACAAGGCGACTTTCTTATCTTCAAGGTACTTGTATGCACAAAGTTCATCAATATTTTGATCAAAACCATAAGACTTGATGGCCTCATCAATCTCAAGTTCCAAGATCTCAAAGCTTGCTTGAGACCATAAATGGACCTTCGTATCTTGCAAACTTTTTACTCTTCACCTTTGACTATAAACCCTTATAGTTGTACCATATAGATACTTTCTTCAAGATAGCCATTCAAAAAGGCATTCTTGACATCCTTCTGCCATATCTCATAATCAAGACATGCAACGATGGATAAAAGAATACGAACGAATTTAAGGATAATTACTTGCAAGAAAGTCTCTTCATAATTAACTCCATGTTTTTGGTATAACCTTTCGCCATAAAATTGGCTTTGAGAATCTCAACTTTCCCATCCACTTCTATTTTCTTTTTGTTGATCTATTTACACCCTATAGGTTTTATCCGTTTAGGCAGTTTTACAAGCTCCTAGACAAATTTGGAGTACATGTACTCCATTTCAAGGTTCATAGCCCTAAGCCATTACTCCTTGTCAAAATCTTCCATTGAATGTTCATATGTCAATAGATCATCCTCACCATTATCAAAGATAGCAACTTATGCTTCTTTAATTTCCCTGTAACAAATGGGTGGTCTCACAATCCTTTTACTATGTCGAGATAGTATGACATCCTAATCTGGAAATGTGGTCTCATCATTTTGTCTTTAAACAATAGTTGTCAGTTGTGGTCTGAGCCAATAAAAAAGTAACTCTTCCGGTACTATTTTGCTACAAGATTTATAGAATGGTTTAAAAATACTTTTTTAAACCAAGTCCTAAACCACTTAACATAGAAATATTAAAAGTTTCCAAACATAAGAATAAAAGACAAAAGATTTCTCATTATAATAACACATATATATGGCATCTTAGACTTGGCATGTTAACCTAAACAAGATTGAGAGACTTGTAAAGGATGGTCCTTTAAGGGGACTAAAAGTTAGTGAACTCCTAGTCTACAAATCCTGTTTGGAAGATAAAATGACCAAGAGATCTTTCTCAGCTAAAGGTACAAGAGCCAAAGGATCTCTTTAGTTGATACTTATTGACATATGCTGATTTTTAAACGTCTAAGCAAGAAGTATTTATGAATATTTCGTCACATTTATTGACGATTACTCTAGATAGGGCTATGCTTACCTAATGCAAGGGAAATCCGAGGAATTTTGGAAAGCTTAAGGAATTCAAAGCAAAAGCTAAGAACAATTAAGAAAGAAAATATAGGTACTTCACTAGTTCGAGGTAGTAAGCTTCTAGACACAAAGTTTATAGACCATTTGACGGAAAACTGAATAGTTTTCTAACTCACCATACTTGCAACTCTGCAACAAAATAGTGTTGTTGAAAGAAGAAATAAAATGCTATAGACATGATGAGATCAATGTTGAGTTATTTTTCAATGTCTATATCCTTTTGAGGATACGCTTTAAGAACCGTGTTTTATATTCTAAAGCTAGTTCCTTTTAAGTTTATATGTAAGATGCCTCTAGAGTTATGGAATGGTTGAAAATCTAGCTTAAGGCATATCTACATACGGGGGTGTTTGACACACGTGCTAAAGGCTAAGATTGGGAAGTTGGAACCTCGTTTGGAATTTTGTATCTTTGTAAGTCATCCTCACGGTGCTAGAAGAGGGTTATTCTATAGTTTTCAAGACAAGAAGCTATTTGTATTGGCTAACACCATTTTTCTTAAGCATGACTATATGAAAGATTTCAAATCAAGGAGCAAAGTGGTTCTAAAAGAATTACGTGATAATCAAATTAGCCCATAGCTGACAAGATTTATCGAACGGCAAACTGAAGAGGCTACAACTTCTAGCCAAATTCCTTCGTTGCTTCATCCTAGTGGGAGGGAAATTAAATTACCTGCTCGCTTTCATGGAAAGCATAGCTAGACATTGTAAGTGACGCTGAGGAAGGTCCATTGACGTTCAAGTAGGTAATGGAAGATCCTGACAAAGAAAAGTGGCTAGAAGCCATAAAGCTCGCGATGGAATCCATGTATTCTAACTCGGTTTGGAACTTATTGATCCTTCTAAAAGGGAAACCCATTAGGTGCAAATGGATCTCACAAGAGAAAGAGAGAAGTGAACAAGAAAGTAGAGACTTTTAATGCAAGCCTAGTAGCCAAGGGATATACCTAGAAAGAAGGAGTCGAATATGAAGAGACTTTCTCCTCGGTTGCTATGCTTAAGTCAATTAAGATTTTCTTATCCATTGTTGCACATTTTGATTATGAAATTTAGGAGATGGATGTCAAGATAGCGTTTTTGAATGGTTGTCTTAAAGAAAGCATCTACATGGTGTAACTAGAGGGTTTCATAGCTGAAGGCCAAGAACTGAAAGCTTGCAAGTTGCAAAAGTTCATCTATGGGCTGAAACAGGCTTCTAGATCTACAACATCATGTTTGATGAGGCTATTAAATCTTATGGTTTTGAACAAAACCAGGATGAACCATGTGCCTACAAGTATATAACAGAAAAGAATGTGGTCTTTTTAGTACTTTACTTTGATGATATCCTACTTATTAGAATGATAATGAATCAATATCATAGGTAAATCAAAGGTTAGCTAGCCAATTCCAAATGAAAGAATTGAAAAGGCAAGCTATGTTCTTGGGATCCAGCTCATCCAAAATTGTAAGAAAAAGCTATTGTCATTGTCGCAACCTACGTACATAAACAAGGTGCTTGTCATGTACGGGATGCAGAAGAGGGAACTTGCCTTCTAGGCATGTAATGCCCTAAAATTAATTAAGTAATATTAGTAAGTAAAATGGTGAATTAGTGTGCCTTAATGTATTTTTAAACTTAATTTGACTACTTTGGTATATTTCTAAATTAATGTTACTTTTAGTTATTTTAATGATTCTTAACTATCTTAACTATTTTAAGTTGTCATTTTGAATTTTTAAAGCAAGACAATTTG
This sequence comes from Artocarpus hirsutus, assembly GCA_946598075.1. NCBI lineage: Eukaryota > Viridiplantae > Streptophyta > Magnoliopsida > Rosales > Moraceae > Artocarpus > Artocarpus hirsutus. The sequence continues at coordinate 74,496 of CAMOHE010052924.1, read as the reverse complement.
TTAAAAAGTCCGTTTTACAAAACCGTGGGTGGCACACGATATTCACAAAGTAAAACCGCCCACCGTTTCCTTTATTTAAACTCACCTCTCTCTCTCTTTCACCCACTTCTCTCTCTCATTCCTTCTCTTGCCCGTCTCTCTCTTCCCTCTCTGTCTCTCATTCTCTCTCATTTCCCTCTCAAATTTTTGAAAGAAAAATCAATTCCAAGCTTTGGGTTAGTGAATTGAACGCTCAGGAGCGCGATTTAGCAACCATAGACTCGGTTTTGAGCTTTGATTCAAGGTTAGTTTTAAATTTCTAAACTTTCCTAAACTTTTTCAATTTTCCTTGCATTTTGAAATCTAAGCTTTTCTAAGCTTAGAAAACCTCTAATCCAAGTTGTAGGAACTTAGAATAACTAGAATCTAAGCTTTGTTTGATAAGAAACGGATTTAAATCAAGATTTTTTATTTTTCTCTAATTTTCTCTATTTTTAGATTTATTTGAAAATTTTGTTTAAAACTTGTTTTAAAGCATTAAAAAAGTAATCTACTATGTTTTTTAATCAACCGTGATCATTATTCATGCTTGGGATTTGAGAAAATAGGTTGAAATTGAAGATTTGGGTACGAGAGGCCGAGAACCTATGCTTGGAAAATTCTAGAATTTTTCCATATCGATAGGCCGAACTTTATGTTCGGTAGGCTGGATTCAAGGATTCGATAGGCCGGATTCATACGAACGGCAAGCCAAACCTGTAAAAGTTCGGCCGACCAGACCTGGCTTTCTAGCACTAGTTCGGTCAGCTGAACCAGGGCGACCGACAGGCTGACTAAGCATGGTGAGATTTTGTAATTTTTCATCCATTTTTACTATTTTGAACCCTGATTAAGATTTTAATGTCATAGTATGATTTTATAAACTTAAATGGCACACTAGGACACCATGTGATGATTTAGTAACATAGAATATCTCATGCTAGATACTAATAGACCTAGTTTCTATTTAAGGTAGTTCATGGATCCACGGAGCTAACGTACAATGGACTGGGATTACAGTGTGGGATACCAGCATGAGTATTGAGGTAGAACTTTTACCCCTTCCTTAATAGCCTAGTTTAAATGATTTTGACCCTAAAAAAAATGCTTTTATCAAAACGTTTTCAAATATTGCTTAGAAAAAAGATTTTATTGACTGTTTTCTTAAACAGTAGATCGAGGCGTTTTTATAATAAACCTCATAATGAATGTAAATGATTATATTTGGTAAAAAGAGAATTTAATAATTATAGAAAGATATATATAAATACATTTAAGGGCATGATGTCATATTAGAGATCGGGTCGTGTAGAGTGCAATCTTGAGGGCAGGTGCTGAAACCCAGCTAGGCCATTACGGTGGTGATTGATATATGGTTTGCCTAGGAAAAGAAAATGAAATTCTTTCTGGTCAACAAATAGATTGTTTTAGTAAGATAAATCTTTATTGAATCTTTATTATTTATTTATTCATTCAAGTTCATTTTCTAAACATTTACTTGATTAAAGGAATTTCCCTTTAAAATTAATGTTTTTAAATTTATAGTCCTACTGAGCCTTTCGTTCACATTTTGTTTGTTTTAAAATCTTTTCCTCTAGGTGGATTTCAACTTAGGACCGGAGAAGAGTCTGTCGACCAGACTTATGACTAGTAGAAGGCTTGAGTAGGTCATTTGAATACTAAAATTAAGACATTTATTATTTAACTTTTCTCTTTACATTTAATATTGTCGGTACTATATGTGTGCTCAAGATGTGGGTTAGTGGGACTCATTTTTGTTTGACCTTATTTTCTAATTAATATTTCCTTATTGTTTAATTTGTTCTTCTTATTTGCTTAAATATTATAATTGCTCACCTTAAAAGGTTTTAAAATTAGCACATTTTTCATAATTAATCAATTTCTTTAACCTGTGTTTAATTATAATTTCTACTTAATTAACTTAATTAACCTACCACATCACCTCCTACACTCCAGGGCATGACAGAATGGTATTAGGGCTCAAGGTTATGAACCTTGGGAATTGTGCACACATAGGTACGACAATGAAATAACACTGAAAGTCCAAATTTTGTTTTCAAAAGTGAGAGAATGGCACCTAGACGTCGTTTGACAGCTAATGTCGAGTTAGGAGAGGACGAGGGCATGATGAGGGCCATGTTTGCTGCATTCTAGTAGATGGCGGCAAGGGCAAGATTGAAGGAACTTGAGGCCAGTTGTCATCACACGTACTTTAAGGAATTTTGGCGTGCATCTGTACAAACTTTCGACAAAAATGGGGACTTGCAAGTGGTAGAATATTAGTTAGACTTGGTTGTGAAACATTTAGATACTCTTGGTGTGCCCGTGGATATCGGGTGGAATTTGCAGCGTCTAAGTTCAAAGGTGATGCAAATATCTGGTGGAAGCAAGCTAAGCGCTTGGAAAATAATGGCAACATCAGTTGGGAAATGTTTGACGAGCTGTTCTATGATTAGTATTTTTTGCAAGAATATAGAGACCAGAAGGTAGCTGAATTTTACAGGTTGCAACAAGATGACATGTCAGTTCAGGAATATGAGGCAAAGTTCAATGAGCTGGCTAGGTTTGCTCCCTTTGCAGTGGCGTCGAAACGTGAGAAGTGCATTAAGTTTTAAGAAGGACTCAAAGCCCCTATCCGACGGCAGGTCATTGCCCTGCAGCTTAGGAGTTTTGGTGAGCTTGTGTTGTCGACAATATCTATGGAAAGTGACCATGCGCAGTATTGTGAGAATCGAGCCAAGACGTCGGGAGGGCTACAGAGAAGCGACAAAAGGAGCACCAGTAGTCAACTGAGGAAGAACAAATAGGGTAGCGTGAATAGTGGTGGTAGTAGTTTATCTAGCAGAGGGCACAGCATCCCCTACAGCTTTCATTGCCATTATTGTCAGCAGCCGGGACACATCAAGAGAAATTGCCCTATTGGGAGTGCTTGCCTAGGACTTTAGACCGGAGAAGGAGCTAGTCGTCAGCCTCAGCTTTAGGCTTTACCTCAGTCTTAGCAATTCCCTCAGCTTTAGTTCCATTAGTTTTTTCCCCAGTAACTGCCATATCTAGCACAAGGACATCAACCGCATAATTTCTAGCGGAATGTCCCTCAATACCGAGCACCTAGTACAGCCAGTGTGCAGTCGTCATCATCGCAGCTGTATCGACCAACAAATCCAAGATCTAGCAATGTTGGTAGAGAAAAAGGAAAAGCTAAAGTGCAGGTTCACATGATGACAGCAGGAAGTTCGGATGCCTAGACTAGTAACACAGTTGTCGACGGTATGATTCTAGTTTCTCAGTCACTAGCCCATGTATTATTCGATATCGATGCCACTCATTCTTTCATTTCACGTTCTTTTGTACATGCCTTGGGTTTAGAAATAGAAGTTTGATGAACCCCTAGTTATAGCTTCACCCTTGGGGCGGGTGTGTGTAAACTGTATTTGTAAATCATGTAAAACAAAGATTGGGGATGAGATTTTGAAAAGTGATTTGATTGTAATCCCCATGAGTTCATACGATGTAATCTTAAGGATGGACTGGTTGTCCAGGTACAGTGTAGTTGTAGACTGTCAGCTTAGAAAAGTGACTCTAGTGTCTGATAGGGGACGACGATTACTTACTAGGGTGGTGGTGATCGGCTAATGAGTGAGCATCTTATGAAGACATGTCTTGGGGGGGTGAAGAATCTAGCCTGCTATGCCTTCTTCATGAACCTAGAAGGAGAGCCTAGTGCTTCGAGAGGACACATAGCAATCCCAATGGTGGATGGATTTGAAGATGTCTTCCCTGACGAGTTGCCAAGACTACCACCGTATCGGGAGATTGAATTTCGCCTTAAGTTGCTTCCAGGAATAGCATCGATCTCTATAGCACCTTATCGGATGACACCAGCAGAAATAAAAGAATTAAGGAAACAGCTTCAGGAGCTTGTTGATAAGGTACATATCTAAAATAGTACATCGTCATGGGGAGCACCAGTTTTATTAGCTAAGAAACATGATGGAACTCTCAGGTTATGTATAGATTATTGGCAGCTAAATCAGGTCATGGTCAAGAACAAGTATCCTTTACCCAGGATCGACGAACTGTTTGATCAGTTGGGAGGTTCGCGATATTTCTTAAAGATAGATTTGCATTTTGGATACCACCAACTCAGGATTAAGGAAGAGGACATTCCCAAGACAGCTTTTAAGACTCGGTATGGGCACTTTAAATTTCTGATAATACCATTTGGATTGAAAAATGCTTCGGCAGCCTTCATGGACTTAATGAATAGGATTTTCAGACCTTACTTAGATCAATTCATAATTGTGTTCATTGATGACATCTTAGTCTATTCTAAGACTTGGAAGGAACATGAGCAGCATCTCAGGATTGTGCTTCAGACTTTACGGGAGTACCAGGTATACGCTAAGAAGAAAAAGTGTGAGTTTTGATTGACAGAAGTCAAGTTTCTAGGTCATGTCATTTCCGAGCATGGCATCTTGGTGGATCCATCTAAGGTTAAAGCCATAGTGGAATGGGAACGGCCAAGGAATGTGGTAGAAATCCATAGTTTATTAGGACTCGTATGATATTACAGGAAATTTGTGACGGATTTCTTGAAGATAGCAGTGCCATTAACAAGATTGATTAGAAAGAATGTCAGATTTGAGTGGAATGAAGAATGTAAGCTTGCTTTTCAAGAACTGAAGAATCGGTTGACCTCAACTCTAGTGTGGATTATTCCCAACAGTGATAAGCCATATGAAGTTCACACAGATGCGTCAGGATGCGGACTTAGGTGTGTGTTGATGTAACATGAACACGTGGTGGTATATGGATCAAGACAGCTATGACCTCATGAGCGGAACTATCCTACTCAAGATCTAGAGCTCGCAGCAGTGATTCATGCGCTGAAGATCTGGAGATGTTATTTATATGGGGTGACATTTCAGGTTTTCTCCGACCACAAGAGCTTGAGATATCTGTTTACCCGAAGAGATTTAAACTTGAGGCAGCGAAGGTGGATGGAATACATAGAGGATTATGATTTTACGCTGCAATACCATCTTGCGAAAGCTAATGTAGTCGCGGATGCACTTAGTAGGAAGTCTACAAGGATTCTCGTTTGTTTGGTACTTGAAGATTGAAAAAAAGGATGCGACAGTAAGTGAGAACGGGCTACAGTATTACGAAGACTATGATCGAGTATCGGTATATCACATGGAGACGACCCCAGCTCTCATTCAGATGGTGAAACAGAATCAGTGGAAAGATCAACATCTACAGGGAATCTAGACGCGAATTCAGAACGGAGAGCAGTTCGAAGAATGGAGGATACATGTAGATGGATCATTGTACTTCAAGGAGTGTCAACAGTTCCAACAATCGCAGAAGTGACGAAGGCCATGATGGACAAAGCCCATAAGTCTCAATTCGCCATTCATCCGAGGAGCACAAATATGTATCGTTATCTAAAGAGGCAATACTAGTGGAGAGGCATGAAGAAAGATGTCCAAGAATATGTGGCCAAGTGTACCACTTGTCTTCAGGAGAAAGCCGAGCATCAGAAGCCAACAGGTCAGCTTCAGCCACTTCCTATTCTAGGGTGGAAATGGGAGCACATGACTATAGATTTTCTTACTAGATTGCCGAGGATGGAGTAAAGGCACGATGCAATTTGGGTCGTGGTTGACAGGTTAACGAAATCAGCTCATTTCATCCCTTTCAGGTCGACATGCTCGAGAAAGGTTCTTGGGGAATTGTATCTACAGAACATAGTGTGGTTGCATGGAGTTCCCTTGTCCATCATATCCGATTGAGACACCAGGTTCAATGCCAAGAACTGGAGAAGCTTTCAAGAGGCCTTGGGTACAGATTTGAATTTCAGCATAGCATTTCATCCTCAGACCGATGGACAATCTAAGCGGCTTATTCAGATCCTTGAAGATATGTTATGTGCTTGTGCATTAGACTTTGGCGAGAACTGGAATAAATATTTGCATTTAGCAGAGTTCGCGTACAACAACAGTTATCAATCGAGCATTGGCATGGCACCATTTAAGGCACTATATGGACGATCATGTCGGTCACCGGTGTATTGGGCTAAGCCAAAGGATAGAATTATTCTTGGGCTAGATGATATTCGTGATAGTAACGAAAAGGTTGCCATAATCAGAGACCGATTGAAAGCAGCTCAGAGTCGACAGAAGAGTTACGCGGATAGGAGACGATGACCCTTGGAGTTTGAGGTAGGAGATTTCGTTCTCCTAAAGGTATTGTCTGGCAAGGGCATCTCGCGATTCGGAGTAAGTGGTAAACTTGCACCAAGGTATCTTGGGTCGTTCGAGATTACTCAGTATGTTGGTGTGGTTGCTTATCGACTCAACCTTCCTCTTGAACTTTCTCAAGTCCATGATGTATTCCATGTGTCGATGCTTTGAAAGTGTCCGCCTGAGCAAAACAAGATAGTTTCGTTCCACGATGTGCAAATTCAAGAAGACACGACATACGAGGAAGTGCCAATCATCCAAATTATCGATCAAAAAGTAATCAGTTTACGTCGTTGTAATATATCGCTAGTAAAGGTCATGTGGCAGCATCACGGGGTTGATGAAGCCACTTGGGAATTAGAATCGAGTATGCAGGAGTTGTATCCGCATTTGTTTTGTTTTTAAATTGATTTGTAAATTTTGAAGGCGAAATTTCTTTTAGGGGTGAAGAGTTGTAACGCCCCAAAATTAATTAAGTAATATTAGTGAGTAAAATGGTGAATTAGTGTGCCATAATATATTTTTAAACTTAATTTGACTACTTTGGTATATTTCTAAATTAATGTTACTTTTAGTTATTTTAAGTTATTTTAATGATTCTTAACTATCTTAAACTATTTTAAGTTGTTATTTTGAATTTTGAAAGCAAGACAATTTGTTAAAATATCCGTTTTACAAAACCGTGGGTGGCACATGGTATTCGCATAATAAAACCGCCCACCGTTTCCTTTATTTAAACTCACCTCTTTTTCTCTCTCTCACTTCCCTCTTTTGCCCGTCTTTCTTCCCTCTCTGTCTCTCATTCTCTCTCATTTCCCTCTCAAATTTTTTAAACAAAAATCAATTCGAAGCTTTGGGTTAGTGAATTGAAGGCTTGGGAGCACGATTTAGCAACCATAGACTTGGTTTAAAGCTTGGATTTAAGGTTAGTTTTAAATTTTTAAACTTTTCTAAACTTTTTCAATTTTCCTTGCATTTTGAAATCTAAGCTTTTCTAAGCTTAGAAAACCTCTAATCCAAGTTGGAGGAACTTAAAGTAACTAGAATCTAAGCTTTATTTGATCAAAAACAGACTTAAATTAAGATTTTTTATTTTTCTCTATTTTTTTCTATTTTTTGATTTATTTGAAAATTTTGTTTAAAACTTGTTTTAAAGCATTAAAAAAGTAATCTACTATATTTTTCTATCAACCATGATCATTATTCATGCCTGGGTTTGAGAAAATAGGTTGAAATTGAAGATTTAGGCCAGGCAGGCTGAGAACCCGTGCTTAGAAAATTCTAGAATTTTCTCAAATCGACAAGTCGAACTTCATGTTCGGGAAGCCAGATTCAAGGATTTAGCAGGCCGGATTCATACGATTGGCAGGCCGAACCTAAAAAAGTTTGGCCGATCAGACCTGGCTTTTCGGCCGGCCGAACTGTACAGTTCGGCCGGCCGAACTAGGGCGACCGACAGGCCGATTAGGCATGGTGAGATTTTGTAATTTTTCATCCGCTTTTACTATTTTGAACCCCAATTAAGATTTTAATGTCATAGTATAATTTTATAAACTTAAATGGCATACTAGGATACCATGAGATGATTTAATAACATAGAATATCTCGCGCTAGATACTAATAAACCTAGTTTCTATTTAAGGTAGTTCGTGGATCCGCGGAGCTAACGTATAATGGACTGGGATTACAGTGTGGGATATCGGCACGAGTATTGAGGTAAAAATTCTACCCCTTCCTTGGTAGCCTAATTTAAATGATTTTGGCCTTAAAAAAAGTGCTTTTATCAAAACGTTTTCAAATATTGCTTAGAAAAAGGATTTTATTGACTGTTTTCTTAAACAGTAGATCAAGGCGTTTTTATAATAAACCTCATAATGAATGTGAATGATTATATTTGATAAAAAGAGATTTTAATAATTATAGAAAGATATATATAAATACATTTAAGGGCATGATGTCATATTAGAGATCGGGTCGTGTAGAGTGCGATCTTGGGGGCAGGTGCTGAAACCCAGCTAGGCCATTACAGTGGTGATTGATATATGGTTTGCCTAGGAAAAGAAAATAATATTCTTTCTGGTCGACTAATAGATTGTTTTGGTAAGATAAATCTTTATTGAATCTTTATTTATTTATTTATTCATTCAAGTTCATTTTCTAAACATTTACTTGATTTAAGGAATTTCGCTTTAAAATTAATGTTTTTAAATTTATAGTCCTATTGAGTCTTTCGCTCACATTTTGTTTGTTTTAAAATCTTTCCCCTCTAGGTGGATTTCAACTTAGGATCAGAGAAGAGTCTGTTGACTGGACTTCCGACCAGTAGAAGGCTTGAGTAGGTTATTTGAATAGTAAAATCAAGGCATATATTATTTAATTTTTCTCTCTACTTTGGACTGTTATTGTAATTCAATATTGTCGGTACTATGTGTGTGCGCAAGATGTGAGTCAGTGTGACCCATTCTCGTTTCACCTTATTTTCTAATTAAAATTTCCTTATTGTTTAATTTGTTCTTCTTATTTGCTTAAATATTATAATTGCTTGCCTTAAAAAGGTTTTAAAATTATCACATTTTTCATAATTAATCAATTTCTTTAACCTGTGTTTAATTATAATTTCAACTTAATTAACTTAATTAACCTACCATGTCACCTCTCGTACTCCAGGGCGTGACAAGGCATGGTATTCATCTTTCTAAAGAGTAGTGTCCAAAGACTCCTCATAAGGAACATAGTTGAAACTAAAATGCTATAGCATGTAAGAACTTTATATTGCAATAAATTTTGCTTTATACTATAGCATATGAAAGCTTTATACTATAGCAGTTAGGGCCGACAATTTCGGATATACACGATGACACGATACGAAAACTACACGAGATAAACGGGTTTAGACCGCACGTTTATTAATTGTGTCATAAATGGGTTGGTATAAATAATACGAAGATAAACAGACTAGATTCGTGCTAATACGCTAAATACGCCTTAACACGTTTAATTAAACGAGCCGTAAACGTGTTGACACGGCACGACACAATCCGCCTATTTATAACACATTTAAACTTAAAAATAAAAATATTTGAAATATTTATAGTAGATTAGTATTAATTAGATATTGTGTTTTTGTTAATTTTCTTTGTCGGCTTTTAAAAAAAAAAATTAATTTTTTTTTAAATTTTTAGTTAATTGGGTCATAAACATGTCATATGCGTGTTGTTATCGTATCAACCTGTCACGACACGTTTAATAATTGTGTTAATCATGTCGTGTTGTGTTACGTGTGTCATAGTCATGTCGTGTTCGTGTTTGCATTTCTAGCATGTTTATTAATCGTATTGTGTTCGTGTTTGGGCTAAACATGTCGTGCTGTAAACATACCAACACAAACACGGCACGAACACGATTATTGCCACCTCTAGTAGCAGTTAAGACTAATAAGTTTCAACTAAATTGCCAACAAAGCCAATTTATTGCTCTTAAAAATATATTATATAAGTCTATCTTTGTCATGATTTGTTTTCTTCTTTGATGAGGCGAGTGTGCAAATTTTATAGAATACCCAAACGCTACTAGATGGGGACATTGTTGAATGTAGGTTACAAAACCTCACCTTCATGAAATAAACTAAACGACTAAAAACAAAATGGCTAAAACAAGAACCTTTGAAAATGCCACATTTACATTAAAAGTACAATTTTATAGGTAAATATGATTTACGTACTTGTATAAAAGCAGCCTTAATTTAAATCAAAGTCAAGGAACTTTCTTATCCACAGTAATACAATATGGACGGTTTTTATTGACCGTATTAGTACTAGCATGGGCGTTATAGTAAAAATTTGGTGGCACTTTCGCAAAGGGATTTGGCAGATCTCACGCACAACCTTATCGCTACTTTTTGAAGCCTAAAGAGACAATATCCATAGTGGACAAACCTATGGTTTTGCCCCTTTTGGTCACGAAATTGAAATTTCTTTTGACGTCTTTGTCTTTTTCTCTTTTTTCTTTCCTTTTTTTGGGGTTTTTTGGGGAAGGACTCACTACCTCTTTGCCGCAGCTGAACTTCCAATAAGATCTATTCCTGCATGTGTATGTGGCCGTGGGCCATTTTTATGAGGTGAAGGTATGACTGTAAAGTAGATTATAATATCAAATCACGTGACAAAAAAATAAGAAAAGGATATTGTTAGATCCGTTTGGTTTATGTGTTTAAATTGAGCCGTGAAAACCTTTTAAGTTAGACTGTAAAATCCAAAAAAAATATATATATAGTACTTTAAATGGAAATTTAAATTGATGTTTGAATATATAGTTAAAGTATAAATATAGACAAAAAATAAAATCTAAAATGGTGTTTGAATACGTGTTGAAAATAAAAATTTGAGTAATAGAAGGGATCAAATGAGTAGATAACTAAACCCTTTGGCTCCCAAACAACAATGTTGATTCCCAAGCCATTCATATTGACCTCATCAGAACCAAATAGCTACCTTGCAAACGATTAACATACTAACAATTGTGATGACAGAAGAATTAGAAAAAGGATGAACACAAACATTCCCTCTTTGACTATAGCGATTGCAATACTTTGCCTATGGAACTTAAAAACAAAACATGTATTCCCCTGATCTATAAATTATTAAAAAACTCATTTTATTATGAGTTTTACCATAAATGACACATTATTACATAAACAATGAGGATTATTGACCAATTTAGTGAACCACTACATCGTTAACTTACCCCGATGTAATCACATGAAAGTGAAAGAATAGATTTTTTTTAACAAAATTTTAACATTTTTTATTTTATTTTTAAATAATTAAATTTTTTAAGTTATATTAACTTTCAAGTTTAAATTAATTATAGACGTGATTGAGTTATCAAATACTCTTATATTATATGTAAATTCTTTATATATACCAATTTTTTTTCCAAAAATTCTAATAAAATGATTTTCTTATTGTTAATATTTCATAGATTGAGGTAAACACATGTTATGTATTGATGGTCGAGGACACACTATTACAAAAGCTGTAATTAAGGAGAAATTTTTATAATTCATCCTTAGCAAAATAAATGCCAGCCTGTTAACTACAAGTATAGATATTGTATACAAAATAAATAATTTTAAACATATAAACTTGTACATTAATGCGGTTATTCAACATGGCAAAGAAACTGCAGCACTTGTATTGTTTTTATTAGTTCCAAAATATTTAAAAGAAAAAAAAAACAAAAAATCAAACTGCCCACTGATGCTCAGCACCCAAATGCCTACAAGGTCTACTGCCAAGCTTGTGGACAGGATGGACACAGGGTTGAGAAGTGTCATATTTTTGCTTCTTGACATTAGTACCATCCTTCTGCCCACCCACACAACGGTCGCCCTATGCTTCCAATGTGCATCTGATGGCTTACCACACATCCCAATTGCTCCACTCATCCCTCCTTGCTTCTTGATAGTAATGCCTCTCATAAGGTCACATTGGAGATTAGCAATCTGTCTTCTCACCTTACTTACGATGACATCAACACAATTATGATCTGTGCTGTCATGATTTTACATATAACGCATACCAGTTTCACCTCCCTTCCCCCTTCTTTTAACACCATTAACTTGAATATTGTCCTCCTCTATGTTCCTTCCATGAAGACACAGTTAATTTTCATATCTCAAATTTTCCGTTACAATTATTTTGTTATGAAGGATCTTTGCACAAGGCATGCCTCCTGCAAAGATAGGTTAAAAATGATATTTATGAGTGGCCGATTACTTCCTCATCTACCGAACCTGTATATCAGCTTTTTTCTAGCGTCAAAACTTAATCATTCGTATCTTAGGACAAAAATCTTGTTTATGGAAGCATTTATGTAGAGGTCGGAATATATTACTCTGTGACTAGTTAAATTAATTTGAGATTAAAAGTTAGCATTAAATAAATTAATCCTAATTGGTATTAAATTTTCATATTTTAGAATAATTTTTAGAAATGGTAATTTGACAACTCTACTATTGGAGATTTATATTTCAGCCTCTACACTTAGGAATCCTTACAAATAGCTAGGCCCTAAGAAAATTTCGCTATAAAATACACGTTGCGGGATAGTTTCATAAATGCTATCTTTCAATATTCACTTTTATAAATACCATACATGTTTATTTGTGCCATAACTTAACATGTAATATGAATGATAATGTGATATAAACATTTTTAAATGTGACATAAATATTTGTGGCATAACTTAACATGTAATATGAATGATAATATGATATAAATATTTTTAAATGTGGAATAAATAAACACAACTTCTAAAAATATAATATAGTGTGTAATTTTATCCTAATTGTGCTGCTTTGTGGGGCAGTTAGCAAACCCACCCCATTAATTAGTGTATCCAATTTAAGGCCCAAACTAGAAAGACTCTTAGTACATATTTAAAAATTGTTTCACCAGGTGAATTTTCTTCAACGTGAGAACCTAAATGGGTGAACCCATTGGTTGGTAGGCCCAAAGGTTTTATTTCCTTTTATCATTTTAAGGAGAGTTCTGAAAATTTATGCTAAAAGATTCTTTTGTATCTATATCTATATACTCTGCATATCCATTTTTGTTCGATTATTCCACCGCTGCTTGTTGACTTCAACCAAAAGCAGCAAACAAATTTCCGCTTATTAATTGTCGCGAATAATTGGACTCTTTTATTGGTGAAGTTGTTTGTTGTCTTTTTTTTATTGGTTGCGTTGTTTCTACTAATTTAACTGCTTTTTTTTTCCCCTCTTGAAGAATTAAAAGCAACCTGGACAACTCCTCTTTTTTTTTTCTTTTCCAAAAAGGTGGCGATAGCCCTTCCTTTGGATTTCTCTTAAATAACCTCTAAAAAATTGACCATTTAAAATTTAATTAATTGCAAACAATTCTAAAGTAGCAACTCAAAATATATATTTTTGTGTTGTTTTTATGATTAATCTGTCTTTCTTTTTTTTTTTTTTTTCGCGGAATTTGTCTTTCTGTTTACGTGACGAACATTCGCTAAAATTCAATAAATTAAAAGAGTATTGTTTTAGGATTCTAATATTGGATAATTCTATATAGCTCCACAAGACACACCAATAAGACTCTTAGAAGTTGATCTCTTCTTTTCAAATTAGTTCTCTCAAAATTTTAAATTTATATCCTTCAAACATGTTTTTTCTTTTTGTTTGTCCCTGTTAAAATAATCTCTAAGGTACCAAACTTAAGTTTTTCTCTTACAATTTTTCAATATTATTTTTTTAACAAATGTATCTTTTATGTTTTGTTTTTCTTATCGTTCCTGCTAAAGTAATGTACGTTTTTTCTTTTAATTGTCGTAAGGAGATATTGTTTTTTCAAGCGTTCTCCTACTTAAACATCATTTTCCTTCACATACATGTGTACTTTTATGTCCCATGAGTAGTGTTTAATTAGGTAGTACTAAAACAATTTTAAGATATCAACTTAAGGAACAATTTTTCTATGTTGTCTTCGATAATAAACTTGGAAAAACATTCTTTTACATTCCACATGTTAAAAAGGTTCGTAATAACAAAGTATGAAAATAAATTGAAGGATTCAAATTGTAAATATTTGAAGAAATGAAAATTGTGAAGAATTTTTTTTTTTATTTAATAGTCCCTATCAAAACTCAGTACAAATAAAAAGGACTAAAATTTAGGTCCTAAACCTAAGTTTGATCAATGGAGAATTTCTCACTACACTACTAATTAGACGTCAATTTTTTTTGTAAGTCTTATATTTTCTAACGTATAACTATAATTTTGCTGTTTAAAATTCAACAAAAAAATACAATCTTAGGCCAAAATGAATGTGAAACATATAAAGACGTCTAAATAATAAATAATATTTCAGTTAGTAATGAAATATATTTTTACCAATTGATTATTCAGAAAGAAAATAATGTTAACTATAATTTATATATGTATTTTAATATCTACTAATAATGATAAGTTAAGATGGTTATATGGAGAAAAAGATTAAATTGTTTGAGTGAAAAAAAAAATAAAATTATAACAAAGTTGTCTATATGTACCTTTAAAGCTAAACTAACAGGGAAAGTAAATCACGAACTCTTTTTTCAGTCCTTTTATTGTGTAGTAATTTTTTGATTAATCCCTCGTATTGAACAAGACTTCAACCAAATGAAAACACAAAGAAATAATAAAGCGTGTTCTAATGAAACACATGCCTTGCACGTTCCCGAATTTCTAGTGTTTGTAAAAGTTACCATCTCAAGTCTTTCAAAGAAAAAAAAAAATCATTTGTACAAAATGGCAAGCAAAATTTCCAAAGAAAAGTCAGTCGTAACATCGTACGTGGCATTTGTTAGTTGGTGTCAAAAGGTCCAATTGGTTTACCCAAAGAATTCATGGTACTTCTTCCAGCATAACTGTTAAGGAAATAAAATCCGAAAGGTGATGATGGATATTGAGAAAATTTTTTCCATTTTCCGCAAAAGTTTCAAAGCAGGAATAGCCTAGACATGCGCCACATTCTAATAACTTTGATTCCCCTTAAATTTTCAAAGTAAAAGTCCTCACTTTGAATCGACACGCTAGCTTTGTTTGGTTTCCTTCCATTTCAGGATGGCCTAAACTACTTCTCAACGTCTAAAAGGTGCACAAATGTCTATAAACATACACCAGTACATAAGTTTGATATATCAGACGGGTCAAGGTCAACGGCCACTGAGTGGAAATTCCCACGGTTTTGGGAAAGGCCATTGCTCAATGCATAAAAATTTGTCCAAGCATAACGGGCTAATTTTCCGCAAACTCATATTAACGGGATGGTTTGATGCCTCGCTGTCAAGTCTTTGTTGCTTGAGGTTGTAATGTATTCTTTTTGTTTGCTCCACCATCCTCTAGATACAAAGAAAAAAATATATATGATAAAGACGGTAGAGATTTAACTTTTTTAAAGGTCTAGTCCTTTATGTTGAAAGATCAATTAATATCCTTATAAGTTAGTGTTTAATATTATATTCAAATAATTTGGGACTTGAGTTTATTTTATTTCTTTACACGCTCCTACAAGATGGTGCTCTTTTTAGAGTTATCAATTTTATATTAAATGAATCGAGTTGTTTCTTTGAATTTGTTAGACTATTATACCTTGTTAACTTATCAATTCATCCCAAAAACTTAAACAAATAATAAGGCTTAGCACAACTTTCATAGCTAGCTTATTCGTCCCTTACTACCTTCTCTAGAAAATGTAGGAACATACTATTTTCACAAAGAGGAAAAAGGTGATTTTGCCTTTGGTTAAAGATTGTACTCCTCTCTTTTTTTTAAAAAAAAAATCGCACTTTCAAATTCTAGTTGCAAGGAGGAGATAAAAGATCAAGGTGTAGAAAGGTGGCCGGAGATCTACGTGGGATGGACTTTATATGGATTTTTGTGGGTTTGGGTTCCTATATTAAACAGTCAACCTATTAAAAATATGGTGTTTAGAAACATGTATTGGAACTAACTTAGGTTAAAAATACTGTAGTATATGAAAGATTTATGTTGTAACACATTTTTTTCTTGATACTGTAGACATATTACCATCCAATGTTCTTTTCTTTCTTTGTTTTGATAAAACTTGAGGTGGAAAGTTTCAAACTCTGCATTGTAAGTTGTATCAAGTATATTATTAGCACTAGAATACTCCTATTGAGCACATCTAATGTCTTTATATGTCAGGGTTTTATAATTTATTTTACCCTTTATGAGGGCCTTGTTTTAGAGTGAAACCTTAGACAATTAGCCAAGTGTTCTAAAGTACAGCAGATATGGGTTCTAGTGACCGTGTATTTTTTTTTTTTATATTTTTAGTTACATATTTAAAAAAATATTTGAGATAGCTGTAAGACAAGAATGTTTAGGTATAAGCAAATGAAAAAAAATATTTATGAGGGCTGCAGTTGAGAAAAAATCAACTGTAAAAATGTTTAGGTAATCAAATATTAAAGGAAAAATTGTTCTAATAAGAGTAGAGTAGACAGAAAATAGTTTAATAAGATTCATTAGAAACAAAAGATTTAAAAAAAAAAGCAAATAGAACTAAATGCACGTTTTAATCAAAACATGCGTTTTGGTTGAATGTTGTACGAGAGAGTGAAAGTGTTAACATGTGTATATAGACAAGGCAATTTTTTTAAAGAGGGTATAAAAAAATTGCAGTTGGAAAGGATGCTTAAAAATATTTATAAATGAATTAGATGAAATGATATTTATGAGGTAAATAGTAGTTGAAAGTGCCATTGCAGAAAAATAATTTACATAAGTAGGGAAATATCTAACAACCAAAATGGCAAAGGCAAGAAAAACTTAAATAGAAAGAAATAGTATTGAAATTTGGAGGTCATAGTCAATAAAATAATATTTTAGATAATGTAAAATAGCATGCAATAAAAAAAACCAAAGTATTTTGATGATACATTTTTAAAAAAATCAATGAAGTGATTCTACAGATATATAGCATATTAAGGAAAGCAAAAAAAACACAAAGGTGTGGAAAACAAAAAAATGAAGCATTGAAAAACGCAAATGAGAAAGTGGGGGAAAACTAAAAAAAAAAAAAAAAGAAGACCAAAAAAAAAAGGATGAAATAAGCAGGGACCAAAAAGTAAAAAAAAAAAACAAAAAGTTAAAAAAAATTATGGAGAAGCCACATGTCAGGGATTGAGCGATTTTCCCATTGGCTCTTCTACAAGGAGTATAGATTATCTTCTTAAGTAACGTGTATTTTCTTTTCCCCCTCAACTTTTGATGCGACAAATTAATTCTCTAACGAGAGCTATGCGATGACTTTTATTGAGTGCTAGGTTTGAAGTGGACTTGTTACCTCTGAACTATGGACAAGTTTTTTGGTGACGCACGTAGGCGACCATACCACTCTTTTTATTAGTAAAATCCAAATATATGAAGAGAATGTGTATCATCGCTAAGTCTTGTGGCGTAATAAATAGAAAACGGAGTCCCAAAATGAATAATAGAGGCAGTCCAATTTTAATCATGCTTGGGCAATGAATTTAGAAGTCACCGGAGGACCCTAGTGACTTCTACATTGACTTTTAGTTTATGTTCTTCTTTACTTTTCTTTTCTTTTATTTTGATAGAAAAAGCATACACTTGTGATATTTTTATTGACTATACCATGGTATTGTTGGTCCAATCTGTCATTCTCTTCAATATCTGACCAAAAAGGAAAACAGAAATTAAAAAGAAAATACAATATATCACTTGTCATCTTTTTCTATTAAAAATAAAACATTACTTGTATTTGTATTTAAAAAAACATGACACCCTCGGAAAAAGAAAAATATACAATAAAATCCTTTGAGTGTTTAAATTTTAAGAAATGTCATAATTACTCTGGCTGTAATCTATGTCCACATGCTAATCAATTACAAAACTTTCAAAATCTCAAAAACTAAATGAAAAAAAATAAAAAATTTGGTGGAGCGGGTGGGTGTGGAGAGGTTGGACGTGGGTGGCTAGAGGGAGAGGACAAGTTCATAAGATGTTTGGAAAAATCAATTAAAACACATTAGTTTCTACCAAAGAGTAAAACTCTCACATGTTATAGTATAAAGCTCTCATATACTATAGTATATTGAGTTTAAACTCTCAGTTTCAACTCACTTTCTAAATCTAAAGACCCTTCAAATTGTTTTTTTTTCTTTCTATTTTTTTTCTTTTTGTTATATTCTTTGTCTCTAGTTGCTTTCTCATTTTCTCACATGTTGCTGACCTCATAATCCAAAACTAGTCCACAACCACGTACAAAAGGTTTTGGACTTTTTAGAAATACGAGGACACAACAACAAGGATACAACTATTTGGAATTGCTTTTGGAGGCTACTTTGAGCTTCCGTAACCAACTATAACTGTCTAGAGCAAATTAAAGTGTTTTTGTCAAGTTGCTTTTAAAAACTGTTGTTCAACAGCAAAATTTGAGAAGCATATTAAGGGATACTGATGTTTTACAACAACTTTTGTTGTTATAATTCAAAATTCAAACTAACATTAATACATAGGATGTATTACAAAAATTCTTCCTCAATTATAGCCCTTGTAATGCTATACCCCAAACTTTAAAATGTAACATTTGTTCTCTATAAACTTCAAAACATAATATTTATTCCCCTCGATCTTGAAAATATTAACAAGAAAACTTCTTTGAGTATGATTTTGTGCATGAATGAAACAATATCATACAAATAATGGCATTATTAAACAATTAGCGAACCATTAGACTGTTATCTTACCTAATACAGTCACATGAAAGTAAAAGAATGAAGAATTTGTTCTATTTATAGTTTTAAAAATTAAAAATTTAAATTATTTTTTAAACTTAAATTAGCTTTAGATATGATAGAGTTACCAAAATACATCTATGTTATGTACCAAATCTTAATTATGTACCAAGATTTATTAAAAGTTCAAACAATGGTGGATTTTTTGTTAATATTTCAGAGTTTAAGGGAAAGCATGCTATATTTTAAAGTTCAAGGGTTATGAAGGCTATAGTTGAGGGAAACTTTTTGTAATTAATCCTAATGCATAACTCCTTGTCTATCTATTTTTTCATAACAAATTAAAAAAAAATTATAATATTTGTTTAAAAGTAACAAATTTTAAAAATATCAAAATCAACCCATCTAAAATATATTAAATAATGGGATATTTACTGTTGATGCGTAGCTGTCAATTAACACCATGTGTAGCTGCATATGATGGTTAGACTAGCTGTTCTGCTCATCTCAGCTTCCCAAGGGGAACCTATAACAAGAAGAGGGGATGCTTCAAAGGTCAAGGGGATACTGGTATGGTGCCAGTCAAGGGCTCTCCGACACTCAAGTTAGACACCTATTCGGCTAAATGCTCCTACTTATATGACACCACTTGGATCAGGAGTAAAACAACTTTGACCCTTGACCCCTGTGTTCTATATGGTGGTATCTGAGGGTAGGTGTCAAGTGTCACAATCCGAGAAGATGGATAATCCTTCATCTAAGGCCTATAATGAGGCCATTTAGTGGCCTTGGAAATGATTTGTTACTTGGCTTCAGGCTATATTTGTCCATCTTGAGCACGTGTTATTTTTGAGGAGGCAACACCTTAAGTGGCAGTGAGAGGAGGCTCTAGGAATCACCTCAAAAAATGGAGCCAATCAATGGGGAGTTGTGTAGGTTTCAAAAATGGCTTTTATCTGAGCAAGGTTATCAGAAAGCCGAGGTGAGCTCTTTAGAAAAGGGTGTCTAGCATTCCCCCAACAGTAGCCACCTAGTGTATTTGGTCAGTACTCGGCCACTCTATCTGAGTAGGGGTGGTTAGCTAAAATGGTCCTTGGATACTCATCCTTGAGATCTTGGGTTTCGAGAGGCCCTTTGAAGCAGTCAATCAAGCTTAGATGGCACGTGTCAGCTCATCATTGGCTGCTTCCCTAACGAGCATAATCATTGCACCTTTTTGTATTTCGTGTCCATTCTTGTCTATAAGTAGAAGGAGCCTCCTCCCTCATTTGGTTTACTTTGCTTATAAATTTCTCAAAGCTTTGCATTTAGCACCAAGCTGAAGACTTGCAAACTTAAAAAATCTTGCTTTCTTTAAACCCAAATAGGTAATTCTTAAACATAAAATGAGTGATTTGAGCGATTCCTAGAACAGGTTAGTTAGTGTCTCCGGGTTGGACAAGAGTATTGAGTGTAACGTTCTTTTATGGACGTCACAGGTATCGTTATATTCATTCCTTAATACCTTTATTTTAAGATAAACTATTTGTTCAAAACATAATTTGAAAACATACCCTAAGATCCATGCATACATTTTTTTTATATATACATTAATATTTAATAAATTGCTCAATTATAAACATTCTTTAAATAGTTCATCATACTAAATAATAAATCCATAATAAAACACAACATTCAAAATCTGCTTACTCAGTTCGGTAGGCCGAACTTTAGACTTTGGCAGGCTGAACTTGACTAGCAGTCCGAACTTCAACCATCGACAGGCTGCCCGAGACTCTGCAAAACGGGGTTTAAAAATTGCTAAGTTTAGTAGGCCGACATAGTGTAATCGATAGGCCGAACATTTCATTGGCAAATCGACCAATAATGATCGGCAAGCTGAACTGTTGTAAAATAATTTTTCTAAAACAAGTCTCAATATGTTTCAAATGCGGAAAACAAATGATAATACTATAAAGTTAAAAGTCATAGCCCAAATCATTAAAATTTCATCAAATAAACATGCTCAGAAATATAAAATATAGTTTGTATCCTTAAAATTTCTTCTTTGGTGTTCTTCCGTTTTTAGTTCATCCTGCATAGCTCTCACGCCATTCCTTGCCCTCCTCCTATTTCATAATTTTCTTACCCTATTCTGCAACATGATACAAAGTTGATTAAGCTTAAGCTTAGTAAGTACATTTCATATCTCACAATGTAAAAACACTTTATGAACATCATCATCATATGCATCATCATAATAGTGCACTAAGCACAATTTCATAAAGAACATATCTTTTATTACATTATCCATATTAAAGCTTTGTTCATTTTATCTTAAGAGCCCAAGTGTTGCATCATTATCATAATCATTGACGTGCCGTCATGAGAGGATAGGGGTAGCTAATCCCGCCAAACATGACATCATAGTATAAATATAACATCAACATAGGTGTGCAACACTTATTCAGGTGATACATTTATTCATACATATTTATATACTTTTATACTTAGGAAAAACATCATCATCAAAACATGCATAAGTTTCTTTACCTTAAAACTTTCATAATCATGTGTAATCATCATGAAAAGCATCATTAAACCATCATGAACATAGATTTTTAAACTTTTGTAATCACATCATGTTGCAGGTGAGAATGTACTAACCTATTTAACTTACTTAACCTTGTTTGTATGTGACGTCGCCGCAGTCTTGATATGCTCACTCCTTAGTGTGTTCATGTCATTCATTCATTTAAAATAAAAATTAACATTTATTTTCATGAAATCATTCATCACCACATAACATCTTCCAATACCATATTACATCACACATTCATTCATTTACTTGAAAACATTAATTCATAATACGTTTCATTAGCCCTTAAAATATTAGAACAAAGCTATCAACACAAATGCTTCTTGACCTTTATGAATTCATAGCTCAATAACTAAAAAAATTCACACACAATTTGAGCACCACACTTGACAGGGACAAAGTTAATACATAAACATAGTACCATCATTATTCATTGGTCATAAAATTTTCGTTTGACAATTTAAATAAGTCACATAACATATAATAACAAAACTACCAGCAATGGTTGGGTAGTGAATAATCTCAGTTTAAGTCTATTTAACACATTGTTGATGTCATAGAAAAATCTACAAAAGTTAACACATTTAATAGACATCTAAAACTATAACATATCCAAAAATCACCTTAAAATAAATTCAAGAAGATCCCATAACGTGTCTTAGAATTCAGAGACAAAATGACTTCAAACAAAACAGGCAGTGGGCTACATGCGATCATCCTTCTCTAACAATTAAAATAAATTTATTTGAGCCCTAAAATTCTTATGACATCTTATTACCATATAAATATAGAAGCACAAAAAGTCTCATTGTCAAATAATTTCATTTAATTATATAGAAATGTCACATAACAAAAGTCCAACAATTCATTGATAAAAAGTCTCAAAACCTAGTCTCAACGAAAATTTGATAACACATAAAATATTCTTCATTTCACCATGAGACTTTCCAGTTCAAAACCTAATATAACCATGAACATGTCTGCCAAATTTTGTAAAAACAAAAGCGCATTTGCCCTATGAACAAATACTACATTTTTGTGCAACATAACCAATCAACAACAATTCATAATGAGGTGTAGAGCATGAACATTTAATATCTTAGCTTAGACAAAATCAAATGGCACGAAATTTGGACCAAAATAACGTAACATATATATGAAAATTATATTAAAATTTCAGACTAAATAGAGATTTGTAGGCAAAATTATAGGGGTCAGAATATAGAAAAAATACAACGTTACCGATCAGCATTATTTAACAATGAGTGACAAGGAAAAGAAAATTCATATCTTAGCATAGAAACATCCAATTAACCAAAATTTTGAGGGTTAGCACATAACACATACATGAACAACATATTAAAATTTCAGAGCAAAAGAAAATTCCTAGACAAATTTATAGCAGTCAGATTAAGGAGAAAAATGTATTTCTAAAATACCAAAAAATTAGTTCTTACCTTAGAACAAATTCTTCTCAAACTTCCTTCGAATTTAGCCAAGGAAATCTCAATATTTCATCCAAATATTCTCAAGAAAATAAGGGAAAGAAGGAGAAGAGAAAAACGTGAAGAAAGGGAGGGAGTGTTTCTGAGAAAATTTAGAAAGAAAAGGAGAGAAAGAGCGTACAATAGAGAGAGTAAAATTAACGTGAATGAGGATAGTGTAGAGAGGGTCAAAATTCTCTAATATGTCAAGATTTGCCTGACTAAAATTGAGGCAATTCACGTGAGGAATGGAGAGGATTAGGGAAATCAACTAATTTGTTCTTACTTACCATATGTCACAATTTCAAAATAGGAAAATTCTTCATCAATCATCAAAAGTCAAATATTATATTACCTAAAATAAGGATTAAGGCCAAAAATATGCTAATCAATCAGAATTAATCATCTAATTATATCCAATCATCAATAACTATCATTGTCACAAATTTTGAGAGATTTCTACTGATTGCTCATCAACAGTCTTCGAACTACCGATTGCTCAGTTCGGCCTGCCGAAGGCATGAGGTCTGACCTGCCGATCAAATTCATTAGCCTGTCGTTTTGTGAGGGTCATTTCGGCCTGCCGAACATAAAGATTGGCCTACCAAACTGCTATAAACACTAAATATAACAAAACATTAATTTATTACAAAATTATTATCAAACGTACAACGTAAATGACATAAACACCTTAAGCACATCAATTCCACGTGACTGTCACCTGTCATAATCCTCATAAAACAAAGTCGGTACCATTATATCGTATATCAATAAGAAAATTACTTAATATCATTTTTCATCTGTTACATAAAAATTTGGTAGGTGTTACTCTGAGTCTAACCATTAAAGCCCCGTGGAAATGGGAAGCACTAGGAGGGCAATGAAGCAAGAAGGGGTAGCTCGGTTAGCCCAAATCCTTAGCTTGGGCCATGGGACTGCCCTTGAACAAGAATTCTTGGAACTTTTGGAAGGAACCATCCCAATCTGGCCATGTAGAAGGGAAGACCCATGTCTTAGGTTTGCCATCGCAAGCACGTCTTGGGTGACTAAATAGGATCATGCCTGTTTGGCAGCTGTTGTGAGTAGGTCGATATCCTTTGGCTAGAAAACCGCTAAGGAGGCCCACGTAGTAGGTGAGGTTAGCTTTAAGGGGCCCGATGGTGTTGAGGAGAGGCAACAAGTCTAAAAAGGTAATAATGCCGAGGATGAGGAGGGAGTGTTGATGCCTTTAGAAACCACAGTCTATGAAGCTGTGGTCTACTGGGTACGCTAGCCTGGCCAAACCTCAGCCACTGAGTATACTTCGGTGATGATGCAAGCCCAACTAGACATACTTCATTGGGAGTATTAGATTCCCAACGATGTAATTTTGATTTGTCGTGGCTGGGGATTCCCCTGTTGAGCTGCTAAAGGGGTGCATCATGCTACACAAAGTTCTTCCGAGTAGGATTTCATCTTCTAAAGCACCTAGTTATGTGCCAAGCCCTCCACGACTAGAATGTATGCCCTCGCATAATTGAATCTAAACTATTGCTTGCCAATCGGCATGTATGTGATGTGGATGCATAGCTATGCTTCCAAAATACCGTGGGAAGCCTTTAAGCAGATGTTCAACATGAAAAACCTCCCATGGTAGGTCAGGTGGTATTATCTTATTGGATTCTTAAACAAATTCATCCTTGGCAGCTCTAACTCAGACAAGCTATAAAAATTTGAGTGGTTTTATGTTAGGGGAAGGTGGTTGTCTAAGCTAGGAGAAAGGGTTCCTGTCAACGAAGTTCAAGTAGAGCCATCCGTGGTTGAAAAGACCATAGGCATTAAGGGCAATCATGTAGTTTACCGAGGATTTGCTGAAGAAGCCTAAATCTATCTGGTAGTAGGCTTTTTTGCTAAGCAAAACAAGCTTGTAAAATTATGGCTGGTTTAGAGGTTTCAACTCAACCAACCCAGACATGACAATGTCCTATTGGCTTTGGCAGTAAAGTAAGTGACAACTCAACATGGGGTTGTTGATGTCCTGGGGCCAAGTTCCTCCCGACTTAGGTGGCAAACGGGGGTGCCATCATTGTCTAATTTTGAGGACTCTCATGGTGATTCCTTCGGTCTGGGGCCGCCCATCATCGATGAAGACCTTGGGGACATAATAAGGATACTTTACCTGCCATGCCCACTCCGAATCAGAGGTTTGACTTGAGGACTAATCCTTTTGCTTTTGTTTATATCTTTCTTGTTCATTTCTTGACTTAGCTTCTCCTGTTTTACAAATATGTCATCCTGCCAACTCTCTAGGGAAGCAAGGCTCTGAAGGATGATGGAGCTCCAAAGCTAATGCAAAGGCAAGGCCAAGGCTGGAATGAAAATAAAGAGATCTAAGCAAGGTGATTAGCTCGACATCATTGCTCCCTCTAATGCTGGTAGCTCGAGCTGGTGTCTCACTAGGGGCCTTCAACCAGCAAAGACATTCCTCCACCTTTGCCACTAACAGTTCCTCCAACCGACTAGTTAAGGATGACCAGGTACCTTCTACGCCTATCCATGATCGAGTACTTTGGTGACCTATTACCCTGGAGGATTTTTTTAGCTCCCACTAGCATAAATCTTAATGGCAAATCGGCCTTCTAGTAGTTAGTTTTCCACCTTGGACTCTGAGCTTCTTTTCCTTGGGGCATTCTCATTTGGTTTTATTAAGCTCGATCTTTGCTAGCTTATGCAACCTTTAAAGTTGCCAACCTTCAAGCCTCCTAGTAGGTTAAGGTTAGAAGTAGGTTAAGATGTAGCGGGATAGAGCTAACAAAGCCATAGCAAAGATCATCGAGGCCAGGAAAAAGCTAAAAGACAGTGCTAATGCGCTTGCATTGGTCAAAGCTGAGTTATAGATGGCTAAGGAAGTGGTTAATAGTTCCCAAGAAGAAGTTCAAAGGGCCCAAGCCGACTTCCTTAGGGCACAAGAAATGGCCTAGATGAAGCACTAGAGGCTCCTTAGGGAGAAGCTACCAAACAGGCTAGCCAAGCTAGCACTCCAAGCGGTGGAGAAATTCAAGGGCACAAAGGAGTGTTCTAGTAACTATTTCCTTAGGATGAACGACCTGTAAGGTTACATCCTAATGAAACATCCCGAGGTGGCCATGCTTAATTGCTCACTTGTGTCAAGCCTGAGGAGGAAGAGGAGACCGCAGCCCCGACCAAGCATGATGGCAGTGGGCAGGAGCAGAACGTAGTGCAAGCTGTTGTTGATTTGGATATCGAGGATGTTGAAGACAACACTCGATCTGAAGCTTAGGATTCTAGTTCTTATTTTCCCTCTTCTTCTTTTTTTTCTTGTTTGTTTTGTTCCTGGTTATTATACCTCCCTGAGACATTTATTGTTACAACATTTGAATTTTTCCAAGTATTAAGTTGCTCAAATTTATGTTTTGTTTTTTATACATATTCTTTCAAGAATATTTTGTTTAGATTTGGGGTACGGTATCATGATATCAATACCGTTGCATGATCCCAGACTTGTTGAGTCCTTAAGGAATTTTATTAGTCTAGTTATGGTCAGGAATTTCATCCCTAGGTCAGCCAAGACTCAATGTGCCTAGATCAGGTAGTCCATGGTCTCATTGGACTAGTGAACTATTATTTCAAATTCGCCTATGGTGGGGTTTTATGCCAACCAACCCCCTAATTGGGAGCTGAAATGCCCCTCCCTCCCTCCCTCTAAATTAGGAGTTATAGTGGTCTCCCCTAAGTTGGAAGTTACAAGTGGCTTGAGCTCAAACCCATGTTGTTGTCTCATTCATTGATGTTTCAGTGTACATTCATTTATTGCCTTGGTCAGCATATCTTTATAATATCTACAAAAAGAATATCTATCAAAGTTAGAGGTCAAAAAGGGGTCAGGCTCTTGGGTTAGAAATATAATCTCTTTAGGTGCTCGGTATTCTATGGGCAGGCGAGAATGCTTCCATCGATATCGACAATCTTGTATGTGCCTGGCCAAATGATGCTGACTACTCTGAATAGTCTGTCCTATTTGGGCCTAAAAGATCCTAACTCGGGCTACTGAACAATCACTTTTTTTCATGACTGTCTTTGACTTTGAAACTTCTCGGTCGTACTTGCTTGTTATAGTAGTAAGCCATAAATTGGTTCCAAGTAGCTATTCGGATATATGCAGTATCTCGCTTCTCTCCCCCCAAGTCAAGTTCGGCCATCATGAGCTTGGCATTTTGTTGCTCATCATAGTGTTCTACTTTGTAGCTCGGCAAATCGACTTCTGCTAGGATTACTAGCTCTAAAGACCAAGGAGAAAGGAGCCTCTCTCGTGGCTATGCAAACAGTCATATAGTATGCCCAATGTACCTTTGGAAACTTGTCCATCCAACATATTTGATTCCTTCCAACTTCTTCTTTAGGTTGTATTTGATAGTTTTATTGATGGGTTCAACTTGCCAATTACTCTAAGGGTATCCCAATAAAGAAAAAAACTTTCTTGATGCTGAGCTGCTTACACATCCTTTGGAGGCTCGTTGCTTTGAACTGTTTAGTGTTGTCAATGACTATATGTGTAGGACACCATATCGACAAATTATATTCTTCTAGATGAAGTTGGTGCACTTAGCCTTAGTAATGTTACTGCAATGCTCAACCTCTACCCATTTTATGAGGTAATCAATGGTTACTATGTAATACTTCAACTATGATCTGGCCACGAGAAGAGATCCTATGGGATCGATGTCCCATTTGGGACTTCCAAATGCCTGAGCAAATTGCTAGCACTTGAAGCATTTTCGGGTGTATTCTTTGTAATCCTGATCCATGGTCAACCAATAGTAGCCTTAGCAAAGGCATTTAAGGGACAAGGAATGCCCACCCATGTAGTTGCCGTATAGCCTGTTGTGGATTTCCTCCACGAGATACTTGGCTTCTAATGGTTCTCTAGTAGGGTGTTGTGTAGCCGTGTCAGTAAAGTTTTCCCTCAATCATCGAATATCGAGCCAAGCTATTGTGAATGTGCCAGGCTTCTTCTCCATCCCCAAGCAGTCCAACTGTGGTCAAGTATCAGATGATCGGGTCCATTTAGGTTCTGATTTGTTCAACTGCTTGTCCTACAAGTTATGTTCTTCTAATGCTCGACTCAGCTAACCTCTCTATTGGCACTGATGTCAAGTTGCTGTCCTCAAGGCCTGAAGCTAGCTGAGCAAGCATGTTGGGTTCTGCGTTTTTTGATCTAGGAATGTGTGTAGATGAAAAGCTTTTGAACTACCTAAGTAGGGCTTTAATTTCACTCAAATACGTGGTCAAGCACTCATTTTGGGCTTGGAATCCACCTATCACTTGCTGGAGCATGAGCATGGAATCGCTATGAATGTTTATGTGGTCCACTTCGAGCTCTCACACAATTCTAAATTTGGTTATTACTGCCTTATATTTGGCCTCATTGTTGGAAGCCTTGAAATCAAATTGAAGTGCATACCTAATTTTGTAATTGTCTGGGCTGATGAGGATGAGTTTGGCTCCTAACCTATTTATATTGGATGACCCATCTACAAATAATTTTCATTTGCGCTCATGTCCATTTGAACTATTGCTGGTTGGGTTCCATGGGTATTTTTTCAGTAGTGGGAGTGGCCTGATTGGCTCCCATGAATTCAACTATAAAGTTAGCCATAGCTTTTGCTTTAATTGCCGTCTAAGGCATGAGTTGGATCTCAAATTCCCTAAGCTCAATCGACCACTTGGCCATCTGAAAAAAAAATTTTGGATTTTGGAGGACTTGGTGCAAGGCATACTTGGTTGGGATTCGGATGGCATGCCCCTGAATGTATGGCTGAAGCTTCAGAGTAGAGGTAACGAGGGCTAGGGCTAGGTTTTCCAACGGAACGTATCTCTTCTTGGCTCTTTGAAAGAACTTACTGGTGTAGTAGAATGGCTTCTAAATTCTTTCTTCTTCCTAGACTAGGACTGAGCTGACTGCCTTCTCGAACATCACCAAATAGGCATAAAGTATCTCCTTAAATAGAGGTTTGGATAGGAGCGGAGGTGTGGCTATGTACTTTTTGAGACTTTGGAATGCTTCCTCACACTTTCTACTCTACTCAAACCTCCCCTTGAGTACTTGGAAAAAAGGTTGGCACTTATCGGTAGATCGAGAGATGAATCTTGATAGAGCAATAATCATTCCAATAAGCTTCTAGATTTCCTTGATGGTGTGAGGTGAGTGCATGTCCATAACTTCTTGGGTCTTAGATGCTTTAACGTAGATGCCATGGTGATTGACCATTAACTTGATGAATTTTTCTCATTCTACCCTTAATGCGTATTTGGCTGAGTTAAGCCTCATCTTGTACGCCCAGAGGATGCTGAAGCTATCCCAGAGATTTGTAATGTGATGGTTGGTCGGAGTGAATTTACAAGCATGTCATTTGCATACACTTCCATGGTTTTCCCAATCTACCAAGCAAACATATTATTCACTAGACACTAATTCATGGCCCCAGTGTTCAACCCAAACGACATAATAACATAGCAAAATAGCCCCTGATCGTTATAAACATGGTTTTAACTTGGTCATCCTTTGCCATTTTGATTTGGTTATACCCTAAGTAGGCATCCATGTAGCTCAACGGTTCATGGCTGGTGGTTGCATCAACTAATTGGTCAATTTGAGATAGGGGAAGCAGTCCTTTAGGTAGGCTTTGTTTAAGTTTGTAAAGTCAATACCGACTCACCACTTCCTGTTGGCCTTTTTGACTAAGACCACATTTGCTAGCCATTCAAGATAATGACCTCTTAGATGAATCCTACATCCAGCAGCTTTTAACCTCTTTATTTATAGTAATGTACCTTTTTAGGTTAAAGGTTCATCTCTTTTAGATGACAGGTTTGTGCTTGGGATTGACATTTAAATGATGGCTGATCATGCTTGGGTCAATCCCAAGCATGTGCTCATGGGACCAGGAGAACACGTCCTGGCATTCCTTTAGAAACTTCTCTGGGTCTGCTTGGATGTCAAGCTTTCTCTAAGACCCAAGCATGACCGTTCAGTCAAGATGTTCGAAGTCTAAGTGGTATGGGACAAAGATCCTCCATGAGCGTTGCTTGTACTTCTTCCTTGGGGAGCTGTGGGTCTAAGTCAGACAATATTTTTGTTTCCACCTCGATAGGAAACTTGATGATAAATGGCCGAGACATTCATCTACTGGGCTATTGCCTCTTTCACGTCCTTAACATAACAATCTCTGAATTTTTTTTGCTTTGAACTTATCACCCTGACTCTATTCTTTGTGGGGAACTTTATGGCCAAATGGTTGGTGGAGACCACAGCTTGCAGGACATTTAAGGTCGGTTTCTTAACGATGATGTTGTGTTAGGATGGTTTGTCAACCATTAGGAATTCGATCAGCCATGTGACTTGAGGTTAATCTTCACCAAAGGTGACTAGCAAACAGATCTTGCCCACTATTCAAACTCACTATCTTGTGAAGTCATACAAATGGTTTGTATTGGGACCAGCACTACGTTGCTAATTTTCAACTTGTTAAAGGCTTGCTTGAACAGAATGTCTGCTGAGCTACCATTATCAATCAATACCCGTTAGACTACATTGCTGACAATCTAGAGCTCTCACACCAAGGCGGCGTTTTATGGGTGGATAAGCCTATCCCTTCCTCCTCAATAAAGTTGATAGCGTTGTTTTCTTGTTGACATATCTTGTTGATATGCTTGGACATATTCATTATGTCTCCCATTTTGACCAAGCATGCTTCTCAAGCATAGGCCTACTGACCATTGGTGGATCCTCGATAACAAGCCCATCAAACATCGTATGCACAATGTTTGGAGGGTTTTAGACGTTCATACCATTGGCGTTTAGTATTCTTGGCTAGCCTTCCCTAGCCAGCTGGTTGTTTCTCCTTACGTTGTTGCCAAGGGTGAGAACTTGTTCAACAGACTCCCTAAGGTGTTTGTCTCAAATGATTTTCTCAATTTGATCTTTCATCTAAATATAGTCCCGTGTATTATGCCAATGTCCTTGTGAAAGTTGTAGTATTCGTTTTGATCTTGTTTTGCTCAGTTCCTTTTTAGTAGAGGCAGGTCTACCAATAGATTGCACTTGCTCATCTATTTTAACACCTCATCAATAGTGCGCCTAGAGGTGTGTAGCTTTAGAATTTCATAGTTGGAGCCCTTGACTTATGAGTTTTTGGCTTCTTTCTATAGTTGGCCTCACCTTGGCGAATGGATCCTTGTTCTTTTTTCTTTTCATACTGGACCCTTCTTTATCCCGATGGCTCTTCATGTTGTCTATAGCGTCTGTGAGTTTCTAGGTGTATGCGAGTGTTTAGGAGAAGGTGCTCAGCTGTTCTAGAGCGAGCTACTTGTACCGCCCCCTTACGGACGTCACAGATGTCGTGACATTTATCCTTGTTTCATTAGTTTTAAGATAAACCATTTAAAATAAGGTAAAGTTTATTAATCTTATCCTACGATCCATGCATACATTTTTTTTTACTAATTATTAAAGTTTTAAAATCCTTTTATATTTATTTAATCAGTTTATCAATACCAAATTAATGAAGCTGTAATGAAAGAAAAATTTAAAATCATTATTTGATTCTGTTCACAGTTCGATAGGCCAAACTCTAGACATCGGCAGGCCGAATATAGCCGGTAGTCTAAACTTCAACCATGGGTAGGCCTTCGAGGCTCTGTAAAAATGGGGTTTTAAATTACTACGATCAGTAGGCTGATACAAAAAAATCAACAGGCCAATACCAACGTCGACAGTCCAATCAATACTGATCAGTAGGCCGATCTATTGCAAAAACAATAGCAAATTAAAAACAAGTCCCAATTCAACATAGTGTGGAAAACATTAACATACAACAAATAAAATCATTTTTTAGAGACTTAAAAAAAACTTTTGCTTGGTATTTTTTTGTTTTCAATCCCTCTTTTCAAGTTCACATGCCTATCCTTGGCCTTCACCTATTCCATGATCTTCTTACCTCTATCTGCAACATGGTTATAAACTAAGCAAAAGATTGGTAAGTACACTTCCTATCTCATAACATAAAACATTTTCTGAACATTCTTTATGCAACATCACATTCATAATCATCATTAACATAACAGTGCATTTGGCACAGTTTTATATAGAACATATCTTTCGTTATATTATCCATATTACAATTCACACATAATTAAAGCATGAGACTCTTGAGGGACAAAGCAAACATATAAACATAATATCATGATTTTTTGTTGATCATAAAAAAAATTTCATTATACAATTAAAACAAGTCACACATAGTCCTACACAGAAGCTGTCAGCGAAGACAAAGCAATTAACAGTACCAAACTAACAGTCATATAATAAAGTATTTATGTCACAAAATAATTCCACAAAAATCCTGAATGTAATAGACACCTAGAGCAATAACATATCCAAAAATTACCTTTAAATAAATTCAAAACAATCCAAAACATGCACTAAAAGTCAAAGACAAAATAAACTCCACATATACTAGGCAGTGAGTTACACACGATTAGCATTCTCAAACAAATAAAATAAATTTATGTAGACCCTAAACTTTTTATGACAACCTATTAACGTATAAATATAGAACCACAAAAAATTTCATTACCAACTAAATTCGTTTACTCATACAAAAACACCACACAACAAAAAGTCCAAAAATTCACTAATGGAACAGCCATAAAACCTAACCTTAATGGAACTACAATAACACATAAAATATTCATCATATTACCATGAGACTTTCTAGTTCAACCATAATATATATATGAATATATCTGCCAAATTTCGTGTGAAATAACATTCATTTGTCTTATGAATAATAACTTTATTTTATCAACAACAGTTCACTATGAGTAGCAGAGACTTAAAATTCAATATGTCAACAAAGAAAACTCCAAATAGGTGAAATTTTGAGGAACATGACATAACACATACACAAACATCATACTAAAATTTCATTGCAAATAGAAATTAGTAGAGAAAATATAGCTGTCGGACTAAAGGAGAAAAAAAATTTCAAAAATAAACCAATAATGACTTCTTACCTCAAAACAATTCTTCTCAAATTTCCTTTGAATTCGTCCAAGAGGAAAACAATATTTCATTCAAAGGTTTGCAAGAGAATTGAGGGAGAGAAGGGGTGAAAAACGTGGAGGAAGAATGTGAGAAAGTGTCTGAGATAATTTAGAGAGATAGGGAGAGATAGAGAGTGTGATAGAGAGAGAGTGAAATTCACATGAATGAAAATAATCCTAAAGGATCAATGTTCTTTATGATGTCAGAATTTCCTAACTAAAATTGAGGTAGATTCACATGGGGAATGGAGAGAATTGGGGGAAGTCAACTAATTTAGCTATTCTTACTATATTTCAAACTTTTAAAATAGGAAACCATATCAAATAATTCAATTATCCATAAAAGTCAAACATTCTACTACATTAAACAAGGAAAAAGACCAAAAAAAAATATGCTAATGAATCAAAAATTTTCATCTAATCAAATTAATCACCCATGCCAAAATTTTGGTGATTACCTGCCGATTACTCGTTAGATATCTTTGACCTACTAAATTCGTGAGGTTTGGCCTATCGATTAAATACATTGGGCTACCGTTTCGTGAGGGATTATTTGGCCTACTAAACTTGGAGGATCGGCCTACCAAACAGCCACATACACTAAAATGTAACAAAACATTAATTAATTACTAAATAACTATCTTGTATACAACATAAATGATATGAACACCTTGAGCACATCAATTTCATGTGACCATCACCTATCGTCATATTCAAAATAAAATAGTCAATAACATTGTATCATAAGGAAAAATACTTAACATCGTTACTTATCTAATAATATCCATTACATGAAAATTGGTAGGTGTTATAATTCTCCCCAACTTATAAGAGTTTCATCCTTGAAACTCTAAACAATTGCAAATATCTAACCCTCATGTCGTCTTTACGTTTCCATCTAGCTTCTTCCACTTGGTGATTTCACTATAATATCTTGACCAAAGGAATCTCCTTTTTCCTTAAGATTTTAGCCTTTCGATCTAAAATCTCCACTGGCTTTTCTTCATAACTGAGGTCTTCTTGTATTTGAATCACCTATGGCTGGATCACATGCATAGTATCTAGGACATACTTCTTGAGCATCAAAATATGGAACACATCATGAATAGATGACATCTTTGATGGCATTCTTAACTGATAAGCTACTTTGCCTATTTGCTTCATGATTTCATAATATCTGACAAACCTCGAGTTCAACTTGCCTTTCTTTCCGAACCTCATTACTCCTTTCATCGATACAACTTTTAAGAACATATAATCGCTTATAGCTAATTGTAAGGGCCTCCTTCTTTTATCAGCATAACTTTTCTATCAACTTTGAGTGGTCTCTATTCTCTTTCATATCAACTTAATCATCTTGAAAGTCTCTTTGACAAAGTCAGTATTTTCTCCGTCAATGTTTTTCATTATCTTCTTTTTACCAGTTTCATGCAAACATATAGGCGACCTACATTTCTGCCCATATAGGGCCTCATAAGGTGCCATTCCGATCGTTGCCTGGTAGCTATGGTGATAAGCAAACTCCATTAACGGTAACATTTTACACCAGCTGGTCTTGAAATCGAGAATATAAGCCCAGAGCATATCTTCTAAGTTCAAGTTCGTCCTCTTAGTCTGGCCATCTGTCTGAGGATGAAAAGCTATACTGAAGTGCAACGTAGTTTCCATCACATTTTGTACACTTTTCCAAAACTTAGACGTGAATCTTCTATCACGATCATAAATGATGGACTTAGGGATTCCATGAAGTCACACTATCTCCTTGACATAAAGTTCTACTAACCACTCCATAAAATAAGTGATCTTCATGGGAATGAAATGTGTTGTCTTCGTCAATCGGTCGATAGCAACTCAAATAGCATCATATCCATTCATAGTCCTAGGCAAACCAGTAATGAAATCTATCGTAATTTCTTCTCATTTCCATTCCGATATCTGAATTGGCTGCAAATCGCCACCAAGTCTTTGGTGTTCAGCTTTGACTTGTTGACATGGCAAGCATTTCTTCACATACATTGCAACTTCACGCTTCATACCAAACCACCAAAAATTACGCCTTAGATCATTGTACATTTTTGTTGCACCTAGATGAATAGAGTAAAGAGTATCGTGAATTTTTACAAAAATTCTTTTCCTTAGGCCATGAACATTAGGAACACATAAATAGTTCTTGAGACATAGAATTTCATCATCCGCAATACGAAACTCTCCACATTTCACATCCTTGATTTCCTGCTTAATCCTTGCGAGGCTTACATCTTCGTCTTGCTTACTTCGAATCTTGTCAAATAGCGATGGAGCAAGAGTTAGTGTTGAAAGTTGCCTTGTTATGATTTCCAAACTGAAGTCTAGAATTTCTTTCCTCAAAGGCTGAGACATTGCTTGTAACGACATCAATGTGGCAACAGTCTTCCTACTTAAAGCATCAGCCACTCGATTGGCCTTTTTTAAATGATAAAGGATTTCCTAATCATAATCCTTCACCAACTCTAGCCATCTTTGTTGTCTCATGTTCAGGTCCTTCTGAGTGAAGAAATACTTTAAGCTTTGATAATCGGTAAAAATCTTACATTGAACTCCATAGAAGTAATGTCTCCAAATTTTCAATGCGAAAACTGTGGCCACCAATTTGAGGTCATGAGTAGGGTAGTTTTTCTTGTAGTCTTTCAATTGTCTCAAGGCATAATTGATCACCCTATCATGTTGCATTAATATAGCACCAAGGCCCATCTTAGAAGCGTCATTGTAAATTACGAATTCGTTGTTCCCATCACGAATAATGAAGACTAGAGCTGCTAAAAAACCTTTTCGTCAGTTCTTGGAAACTCTTTTCACATGCATCTGTCCATTCAAACTTCTTTCCTTTACGAGTCTGATTTGTGAGAGGTGTTGCTATCCTAGAGAAGTCTTCCACAAACTTCAAGTAATAACTAGCTAGACCCAAGAAGCTCCTTATCTCACTTGCATTCTTGGTTGTTTCTAGTTGAGAACAGCTTCTACTTTAGCAGGATCTACCATTATCCCTTCCCTTGATACCACATGACCCGAGAAAGACACTCTGTTAAGCCAGAATTCACACTTAAGAACTTTGCATATAACTTGTGTCTCTTTAAGGTCTCCAGCACAATTCTCAAATGCTTAGTGTGCTCTTCCTGACTCTTCGAATAAACAAGAATATCGTCGATAAACACAATGACAAATTTAGGAAATCCTTGAATACCTAATTCATTAGGTCCATGAAGGCTACAAGTGTATTCGTTAGACCGAAAGGCATAATCACAAATTTGTAGTGACCATACCTCGATCTAAGCCTATCTTAAGGATGTCTCCTTCTTTTATCTTCAACTAGTGATTTCCTGACCGTAGGTCAATCTTTGAGAACATAGATGCACCTTTGAGTTGATTAAAGAAGTCACCGATTCAAGGCAGTGGGTACTTGTTCTTGATCGTCACCTTGTTTAGCTCTCTATAGTCGATACAAAGTCTCACAGATCCATCATTCTTCTTGACAAATAAGACTAGGGCTCCACAAGGTGAGTGACTAGGCTAGATGAAGCCTTTGTTGTGAAGTTACTTTGATTGAGAATGAAGCTCCTTCAACTATACTGGGGCCATTCTAAATGGTACCTTCGAAATCAGGTCGGTGCCTACAGTGAGTTTGATCTCAAATTCAATCTCTCTATCTAGGGGCAAGCTTGACAAACACCTCTGAGAATTCTTGCACTACTACAACATCTTCAACCTTGCCTTTTCTTCTTGACTTTTGTCTACAATGTTCGCCAGATAACCCATGTAGCCTCTTGCTAGCAATTTCTTTACTTTCATGGTTGACAAAAACATACTTAGTTTCTTTCTAGACTTGCCCACATACACGAACTTTTGTTCACCTTCTAGATTGAAGATCACCTTTTTTTTTCAGGCATTCAATGGAAGCATTGTATACTTAGAAAATCCATTCCAAGAATCATGTCGTAATCATACATATCGATCACAATAAGGTTGATGAAGAGTTCCATTTCAGAAATCCATAGAGGAACTATACGTAAATAGTGCGTGGCATCATCACTTCCTTGGAGGATAGTATCGTTGTGAATCCCTGTCTTGTTGGTTCTAAATGAACCCCTAACTTCTAAGAAAAAGATAATGATACAAAAGAATATGTGGCACCCATATCAAAGAGAGCATGTACATTAATGAAAGACTCGAAATCTAACCTGTGACCACATAAGAGTTTTCAACAGCCACCTGTTCTTTCATCATTGCATAGATGCAGGCATTGGTAGGTGAGGCTTCAAGTTTTCCTTGATTAATGAGTGGTCCCTCTAAGGTAGCTTCCATTTGATGGAGTTGGGCATGGGGAGCTCTCTATTGAGCTTGAGCATTTATCTGATTGGGGCAGTTCTTAACAAAGTGGTCTTATGGTTTGTCCCTAAACAACATTCACCTAGGTGTTTCTTCCCACATTTGGTGCATGATTGAATTTGCTTGTTATTGTTGCTGTATTGACCCCCATTATGGTTCTTATTACCTTGACTCTGCTGATTCTAAGAGTTGCCCTTCCTCTTGTTGTTTCTTCAGTTTTGGTTGTTGTTGTTGTTTTTGCTTTGGGGGCGGTTCTAAGTGCCTGCATTATTTGTTGGCTGACCTGACTAAAGTTAGTTTCTTCTTAACTTTGACAAATGAAATTCGGCTCGTTGCGCCCTCAAGACGACCTATTCTTAGTTTCTGGGTGGATTTGCCCCATCAATAATTGCAGCAATCTCTGACATGAGGACTCTGATCAGTCTTTTGTTCCATTCACTTTCATTGCTAACCATCCTTGGGCAAGGACAAGATAACTGATCAAATTTAGCCACCACATCGGTAACTAACATATCTCCTTAGTGTAGGTTCTCAAACTCATCGTAGTGCGTCTGTGTAATATTCATGTGGAAGACCTTCATGTTAAACTCATGAACAAAATCAATCCATGTGATCTCATCAACATTCCTACTCTGTTCGATTTCTTCCCACCAGATTCTGGCCTCTATGGTGAGGAGTACGAGGCATAGAGGACTTTCTCATTTTTAGTGAAACCCATGAGCTTCAGAGTGGCTTCAATTGTCTTCAGCGATCCTTGTATGACCAGATGATCCTTAGAACCTTCAAAATCCACTGGCTTGACCTTCTTCCATCTAACTAATAGTGGTTCCTAGTAGACCGGTCTTTGTTATGATGTAGGAGCTGGAACTTCATCTCCTTGTGGCTAGGGAGGAGGATAAGGCACGTTCTCACCTTGTCTTTCGCCTCCTTGGCTATTGCTCTAAGTTCCTCTATTTCTCTTCTTTGCCCTACGAGTTGCCTTCGCAGTTCAACAATCATTGTCATCAGTTCTTCATTGGTTTGAGCACGAGTTTGAATCCTTCTATGGCCGTTCATCTTTGATTTCCTAAAAGAATTTTGAACTTTGGAATAAACTTTTAATTTTGTCAGATGAGACAGGATTTTACTATTAAATTATGCACTAGGGCACTTATCATTAAGCAACTAAATCTTATACTTATCATCAAACTTTCATCCTTAACAATTAACTTAGAATATACTAACATGGAGGACTTAGACTGATGTGTGGTGATATGAATTAAAAACAAAAATTTGCTCTGATACCAAAGCCTATAACTCCCCCTTATAGACGTCACAGAAGTCGTTACATTCATCCTTGTTTCATTACTTTTAAGATAAACTATTTAAATAAAGTAAAGTTTATTAATCTTATCCCGGGATCGATGCATACATTTTTTTACTAACTATTAATATTTCAAAAACCCTTTTATATTATTCAATTAGTTTATCAATACCAAATTAATGAAGCCATAATGAAAGAAAAATTTAAAATCATCA
This sequence comes from Artocarpus hirsutus, assembly GCA_946598075.1. NCBI lineage: Eukaryota > Viridiplantae > Streptophyta > Magnoliopsida > Rosales > Moraceae > Artocarpus > Artocarpus hirsutus. Next base: position 35,878 of record CAMOHE010052924.1, on the reverse strand, counting down.
TTCAATTCTGTTCACAGTTCGATAGGCTGAACTCTAGACAATGCCAGGCCGAACATGGCTGATAGCCCAAACTTCAACCACTGGCAGGCCGTTTAAGGCTCTACTAAAACAAGGTTTTAAATCACTAAGATCGGCAGGCTCATACAGGATAATCGACAGGCCGATACTAACATCAACAATCTGATAAATACTGATCGGTAGGCCGATTTGTTGCAAAAATAATAGCAAATTAAAGACAAGTCCCAATTCAACATAGTGCGAAAAACATTAACATACAATAAATAAAATCATTGTTCACAGACTTAAAAAAAAAAACATTTGCTTGGCATTCTTTCATTTTCAATCCCTCCTTTCAAGCTCACATGAGTGTCCTTGCCCTCCACCAATTCCATGGTCTTCTTACCTCTATCTGTAACATGGTTATAAACTAAGTAAGAAAAAGCTTAGTAAGTACACTTCCTATCTCACAACATAAAACATTTTATGAACATTCTTTATGCAACTTCACATTCATAATCATCATCAACATAATAGTGCACTTGGCATAGTTTCATATAGAACATATCTTTCGTTACATTATCTATATTAAAACTTTATTCATGTTATCTTTTAGAGCCCAAGTGTTGCACCATTATCATCATCATAGGTGCACCGTCATGAGAGAGAGGGGTAACTAATCCTAAACTAAACATGACATCATAAACATAAATATAACATAACATAACATAGGGTGTGTAACACTTATTTAGGTGATACATATATATATAAATATATTTTATAATTTGAAATACATCATCATCAAAACATGTATAAACTTTTATACATCAAAACTTTCATAATAAAGCATCATGCATAATCATCATGGAAATCATTACAAAGCCATCATGAACATAGATTTCAAACTTTTATAAACTTCATTATGTTGCAGGTGATAATGTACTTACTAGATTAGCTTACTAAACCTTAATTTTTAGATGTTTTCACCACGGTCCTGATGTGCTCACCTCTTGGAAAGTTCATGTCATACATTCATATACAAAAATAAAATTATCATTCATCTTCATGACATCATCCAATACCATATTATATCACACATACATTCTTTTCTTGAGAACATTAATACATAACACATTTTATCAGCCCTTTCAAAGATTAGAACAAAACTGCCAATAGAAAATGCTACCTGACCTTTACGAATTCATAGCTTAATAACTTACAATTCACACACAATTAAAGCATGAGACTCTTGAGGGACGAAGCAAACATATAAACATAATATCATGATTTTTTGTTGGTCATAAAAAAAATTCCATTAAATAATGAAACAAGTCACACATCATACTACACAGAAACTATCAGTGATGACAAAGCAGTTAATAGTACCTAACTAACATTCATATAATAAAGAATTTATATCACAAAATAATTCCACAAAAATTCTACATGTAATAGACACCTAGAGCTATAACATACCCAAAAATTACCTTTAAATAAATTCAAAACAATCCAGAACATGCATTAGAAGTCAGGGACAAAATAAACTCCATACATACTAGGCAGTGCGTTACACATGATCATCATTCTCAAACAAATAAAATAAATTTATTTAGACCCTAAAATTTTTATGCCAACCTATTAACATATAAAGATAGAACCACAAAAAATTTCATTACCAAATAAATTCGTTTGCTGATACAAAAATGTCACACAACAAAAAGTCCAAAAATTCACAGATGGAACAACCATACAACCTAACCTCAATGGAACTACAATAGCTCATAAAATATTCATCATATTACCATGAGACTTTCCAGTTCAACACATAATATATATATGAATATATCTGCCAAATTTCGTGTGAAATAACATTCATTTGCCTTATGAACAATAACTATATTTTTGTGCAACGTAACCGATCAACAACAGTTCACTATGAGTGGTAGAGACTAAAAATTCAATATCTCAACATATAAAACTCCAAATGGGGTGAAATTTTGAGGAACATGACATAACACATACATAAATATCGTACTAAAATTTCATTTTAATGAGAAATTTGTTGACAAAAATACAACAGTCAAATTAAAGGAGAAAATACATTTCAAAAATAAACTGAGAACGAATTCTTACCTCAAAACGATTCTTCTCAAATTTCCTTTGAATTCACCCAAAAGAAAAAAAATATTTCATTCAAATGTTTGCAAGAGAATTGAGGGAGAGGAGGGTTGGAAAACATGGAGGAAGAATATGAGAAAGTGTCTGAGATAATTTCGAGAGATAGGGAGATAGAAAGGATGTGATAGACAGAGAGTGAAATTCACATGAATGAAAATAATGCTAAAGGATCAATGTTCTCTATAATGTTAGAATTTCCTAACTAAAATTAAGGTAGATTCACATAGGGAATGGAGAGAATTAGGGTAAGTCAACTGATTTAGCTCTTCTTACTATATTTCAAACTTTTAAAATAGGAAACCATATCAAATAATTCAATCATCCATAAAAGTCAAACATTCTATTACATTAAACAAGGAAAAAGACCAACAAAAATATGCTAGTCAATCGAAATTTTTCATCCTATTAAATTAATCATCCATGCCACAATTTTGGTGATTGCTTGCTAATTACTCGTCAGCTATCTTCGGCCCGCAGATGGTTTACTTTGGCCTGCCAAATTCGTGAGGTCCGGCCTATCGATTAAATCCATCAGCCTGCCATTTATGAGGCATAATTTGGCCTGCTGAACTTGAAGGATCGGCTTGCCGAACAGTTGTATCCACTAAAATATTACAAAATATTAATTAATTACTAAATAATTATAATGTATACATAAATGACATGAACACATTGAGCATATCAATTCCACATGATTGTCACCTGTCATGATACTAAAAAACAAAAGAGACAACAACATTATATCATAAGAAAAATACTTAACAGCATTACTTATCTAATAATATTCGTTACATGAAAATTGGTGGGTGTTACACTGTTGGAAAAATAATACGCAGCGAAATTTTAAAAATTTTAAATCAGAGTATTTTCCAAAACACAAGTTTGACATGCTATATGTATAAA